>JABACO010000014.1:2909124-3024124 GCA_013339895.1 Ephydatia muelleri
TGCTGAGGTGACACGAGACTACTACTGTTGTTATATATTCTGTTGTTTATTTAACTGTTAAAAAAATTACTTTTATCATGCAACGTACGCGCATGTAACTTTACGTAACAGTTGCACAATCAAGTTAGTTGCTCGTCCATGCTCAAAACGATGAGGTCAAATGGCGTTAACGCCTAATAACATTCAAGTGTGGGCCCAGAGTCACCTGACCGATTGTCCTATTCTACTCCAGGCTGGATGGTGGATGGTATGGCTTGATCCAGTGGCAGCAGGACAATGCTGTATATGTGCACCTCTCTGAACCTTCGTGTCATGGCAGCAATGCATGTTGCAATCCCACAGTTACTTGGCAACATACATATTGCTGCCATGATAGGAAGGTTCAGCGATCAAGTTAGTAAAATGATGTACACAAAGCAGAATATATTTGCCTTATAATTGTACAGACTAGTATTCTAGTTTGCACTAGTCACTTTCAGTCTTGAATAAAGTTCAAAGGTGGCTTGAGAGAACAATGGTGGCAAGCTTGATGCCAGCACTATTGTTTGCAGTTGGTATTACTTTTCTGCCTAACTGATGTTTATAATTCCATCAACCGCATATTTGGAGTCCCTGTTGGAGATTAGCTGAATTTATATTTAGAAATGACTGCTGTATGTTAACTAAGCTAACCATTAATAATTCTTGGGATATGACCCTACCATTGACCGGGAACAAACTTCTTCACGAATGTTCCCAACACTTTCCAGGCCTGCTCCCTTGGGTTGCCTGGTGTTGTTGTACCAAGCCGATACTGTGGTATCCTTCGGGAAACTGATCTGACTTCGGAAGCAGGTGTACAGCAAGGTGGCCCCTATGGGATCTTGCCGTTAACGTAGATCGTAGCAGAGATAATATTATCTCTGATCGTAGTCCTGCTGTGTATGTTGAGTCTGGGGACGAGACTGCCGTTATTATAATAGCTTAGTGTTTAGATAAAGCCTTAAGCAATGTCCATCATTCAGGAATTAGGACTTCTTTTGTCAATGTATCAAAATGTGAGCTTTTCTGCCAACCTGATGTTACTCTCGTGCCATATGGTTAAATTTACAAAAGCTGCCACATAGGCATAATAGCTAGTTAAGTTTCTGTGTTTCATGACACTTCGTCTTTCATGCGATGGCCACACGAGGAGACACAACTACAAGCCCTCTTTCTTTATAGATGTCTAACGCCACTGCAAGGTAAGGAACAGTATTCGTGGATATTTGCCAGCCTTCAACTAGAGCCACACACAGAAGCGTAGGAACGTAAACAGGATTCGATTGGGGGGCCCAAAGGGTGTGTCTAATTATTATTATATTAATTCAGCATACATAATCATAATGCCCAAGATTGGGGGGGGGGGGGGGGGGGGGCCAAGGCCCCCCGGTTCCTACGCCTATGACACAGCTAGCTACTTCGAGACGCTTCATTAAAGGGTAGCCTAGTTTCTGCACATCGAATTAATAAACACTTGGGCTCGCTAATGAGGTGATAGTTGTAATTATAATTGCCCGTACTTTCTGATTTGACTGCAATCAATAGGCGGTCGGGCAGGAGATGCACACTGTTGCAAGCGACATGAACTGCCGCTTCATACTTAGTACAGCCTGAACTCGAGAGCACTATTTCACAGGCGCACAGCTGTATCAAATACGGCTCTAAATATTTACATGTACGTGTAATTTAACTACAATAAAATTTATTGCCATGGAGACGTGAACCATTGCGTTGCTCTACTAGTACCAGGAAAATAAAAAAGCACAGCGACAATGATGTTGTGTTTTTTAGTGTATCTGACGGTGAATGCTTTTGTTTGCAGTGGTCTATTGCAAGGTAATAAATATCTGATGCAGCAATATTTTACCAAGATATATTTGCGTTTCAATCTGTGGAAATTATGTGGAAATTATCATAATTTTCTATATTGAACAGGGCAAACTCCGACGTTTGATACATCCGCAAGCGTACATACTACCGCCTTGTCCAGCCAACCTTCACCAGACTTCAGCACTAGCCCTCCAACTGTTTCGAGCACTGACAAGTCCGCGGTCATTTATAATAGTAGCACCCTAACGGTAGCACAAGGGCGTGCCCAACGCTCTCTTCCAGCTCCTCTGGCAAAGCTGATATCGCTTGTAAGAGACAAAGCTAAAAACCTGCATCACGCGCCTAAGACAGTATCACAAAAATCCAATGGGGAGTTCGTTAAGAAGACTTCTTTCAAAGAACCAGACACAGGCCAACACCGAACTGATCGCAATATTAAACAGAATACGCGCCCTGTGAGTAACCAGAAGGTGAACCCTGTGAGTAACCAGAAGATGAGCCCTGTCAGTCACCAGAAGACAAGCCCTGTCAGCCACCAGAAGATGAGCCCTGCCAGTAACCAGAAGATGAGCCCTGTGAGTAACCAGAAGACGAGCCCTGTCAGCCACCAGAAGACGAGCCCTGTCAGCCAACAGAAGATGAGCCCTGCCAGTAACCAGAAGATGAGCCCTGTGAGTAACCAGAAGACGAGCCCTGTCAGCCACCAGAAGATGAGCCCTGTGAGTAACCAGAAGACGAGCCCTGTCAGCCACCAGAAGATGAGCCCTGCCAGTAACCAGAAGATGAGCCCTGTGAGTAACCAGAAGACGAGCCCTGTCAGCCACCAGAAGACGAGCCCTGTCAGCCACCAGAAGATGAGCCCTGCCAGTAACCAGAAGATGAGCCCTGTGAGTAACCAGAAGATGAGCCCTGTCAGCCACCAGAAGATGAGCCCTGTGAGTAACCAGAAGACGAGCCCTGTCAGCCACCAGAAGATGAGCCCTGCCAGTAACCAGAAGATGAGCCCTGTGAGTAACCAGAAGACGAGCCCTGTCAGCCACCAGAAGACGAGCCCTGTCAGCCACCAGAAGATGAGCCCTGCCAGTAACCAGAAGATGAGCCCTGTGAGTAACCAGAAGATGAGCCCTGTCAGCCACCAGAAGACGAGCCCTGTGAGTAACCAGAAGATGAGCCCTGTCAGTCACCAGAAGATGAGCCCTGTCAGCCACCAGAAGATGAGCCCTGCCAGTAACCAGAAGACGAGCCCTGTCAGCCACCAGAAGATGAGCCCTGCCAGTAACCAGAAGATGAGCCCTGTGAGTAACCAGAAGACGAGCCCTGTCAGTCACCAGAAGACGAGCCCTGTCAGTCATCCCAACAAAGGGTTTCAGTATGGCAAAGACAAACTGCATCGTGGAAAACCAGGCCACAATAAAGCCATCCTTTCTCACAAACGACCAGGTCTGTCTGAGCATGCAAAATGGCCACACCAGAAGAAAGAGAAGTCAAAGACTGTTCTTCATGACAAACTACACCCAAACACAACCCCTCGTGATAAAGGACCAATTTATCAATGGTTACACCACAGAAAGCCACAACAATTACACATGAAGCTGCCTCACACCCAAATCAGCGGGCACCATAAACTACCTCCCCACAAGCTTAATTCTCATCAGTCCCACTCGATGACCTCTGCCAAGAAATTGCAAACATCATCTGGGCAGAACATCAACACAGCATCGGTCACTGTGTATCTATCCCAGTTGCCAGCAGTGATCATGAATTTCCTTTCGCCCATCCACCACAAACCGGAGACACTACTAGATGATCGTTACAAAAATAATCCTAAAAGCAAAGCTGTCAATACCCATTCTGTACCACATAGTGCCAGGCGTCGACCAATCATAAACCAGGAAGCCAAGAAGACACCAGCTCAAGCTCACAGACATCGTCCAAGGGCTCCTTGTCTCACCTGCTCGAATTCTTCTTCTGCAAAGCCTCGCTCCCTCTTCAGTACCATCAGTGCTGCCAGTGGTCTTGGTGGGGTTGTTAACCAGATCAGCAGTGTTCCCAACAAGATAAGTGGAGCCGCATCCAACACATATGATGGCTTGCTGGGGGGGCTGGACAGTGCCTCTAACAGTTTGGAGAAGTACAGCAACAGTGGTGCTGCTAACATACCACTCCCAACTCTCAGAGTGCTCACACTTTCATGCATAGCAGTGTTAGTCGTATTGTTTTAAAGTATCAGAGCTGTACTTGTGAAGATTTACCATTGTGGTTACGAATGTATCTTTTAATCGGTTTTTGTTGTGACCACTATCATCATGAAAATTCACGTTGGCAATACTTGTATAATGCTGCCTAATAAGAAGATGAAGCCTGGAAACAGGTGCTCAATTCCCATCCTCGGTCCCCCAACTTCAAATATTTCATTCTTACTCTATTTTATAATAATTTTAATTTTAGCTGCCATCACTAATCTGCTAAGGTCATTAAAGAAGCATATAGTTAGTTTCCTATAATTATGGTAACATTCTATAGCATTATGCCATGCTGCCAGGACAACGTGGAAAAGAATAATTGAAATAAATGTTACCAAACACCCCGGTGATTAGAAAATCAATATGTTGTAGTCTCAAGATAACAAAGAGTTAAATGCCTTGGGGCTTGTTAGTGGATTACGTTCATACATTGTGTCAATGAGTTTAATAAGTAACTGTTGTTGCTCATCTTTCACCAATACGCTATTCCGCATAAAATTAGTGTAATGAACATATGCAGCACTTTGATGAAGAGATACAGCTGAATAAAAATAGAACTTCTGGTGGTATTCACAAACAGTGGAATAAAACACTTGTTTAAAAATTGTTCTTGCATATCATGATGTATCCTACATGTAAGAGACAAGAAAATGAATGAATGGACAGAGAAAATAAAAATTCGCTATGCAATAATGACACCAAACAGTTCTGGTGCATATTTATTGTTGCATGTATATGACTGTTGAGGCTTGCATTATAAAAATTGTTTATTGCATACATTTAAATGAAACTTGCATGTAAAGTGGTTCATTGCAGTATGTGAATAATATCAGCAAACAAATGATGATTTATTGATGTTAATATGACTTTTTATAAGACCTAATTTACACGTCTAGTTATATAGAATAATAGCTGATGCATGCATTGAAAGCAGAATAAAATGAGTTAAAAATTAGCTTCCTTAAACATGCCCGTTTAAACTTTATGAGTATAGATACTTAATTAGCTCAAGCATAGTCATTGCACTGCACTTGATGTATAGCGTAAATGTTACAAATACAATACATGTACAAACAAAACTACTGTAATATTAACCATGCTCACATATAACAAATGAAAATCAACAATGAGAATGACATGTCATCAAATTGTAAATACAATATTGTAACACCAGATATGGGATATAATACATTGCTTTACCTTTGGATTTCGGCGAGACGTAAACCATCTTGTTTTCTGGCTTGCAATTTCTTCATATGTTGATAAACGTCCAGCTAGTACCTCTCTATCCCGTCGTTCACGTCTAAAATCATCTTGAAATCCTTCAGCCTACCACAATACAACAACGCGAGATCACTTGCCATTTCCAAACACAGCAGAATTTTAAGCAAATATTGCACTATCACAGATGTTAGCACATGTTCCGGCCTTGTTGCCATATAGGATACATGCGCTGGTCATTCCAAGTTAAATCACAATTATTGACACCTATGTTTCAATTTTTTTGTTGCACTGATTCAGATACACACAAATATACAAAATTAAATTCTAAAGTCGAATAATTTGGGAACCACAAGGTGTGAAAAAAAAAAGACCACAAACGTAAACAATGCTGAATATCTCGAAGTGCATTGCATGTACAGCTGAAATATTTTAACCCCATATGGTTGCCATGAGAGGCTACATGTTGTTAAATGGGTGTGGCTCCACTTTTCAAAATGTGTTATGTATATCGTTTTTTTATGCTTCTTAACGCTGCCATTTTAAAAACGATTCACTTTGTTTTGATTCTTTCCCCCTTTTAACTGAAGAGTACACAATGCTCTTTAGGTCTTCCAAGTTTTAAGATGGCAGGAAAAGCCATTCCCTTGGCATAATGCATTGAAATGAGTGTGTTCATGAGCTCAAGAGCTTGCAAAGAAATCTTACAAAGGTGACAATTTTATGCTACATAAACGTGTATGTAAACAAAACAACCATCTCTGCACTGTGCTCAAGCAACACTATATTATCCCCCTGTTCTGCTCTGTCCAGAGCAGAGAGTGAGACACTGTATATAATATATAAGATAGTGTTGCTTGAGCAGTGCAGAGATGGTGTTTTGTTTACACAGACATTTACGTAGCATGAAAGTCACCTTCGTATGATTTCTTTGCAGCTCTTGAGCTCAGGAACACACTCATTTCAATGCATGCCAAGGGAACGGCTTTTCGTGCCATCTTCAAACTAGGAAGACCTAAAGAACATTGTGTATTAAAAGGGGAAAAAAAATCAAAACAAAGTGATGATTATTAAATGGCAGCGTTAAGAAGCATAAAAAACGATATACACAACACATTTTGAAGTGTGGAGCCACACCCATTTAACAAAATGTAGCCTTTCATGGTAGCCATATGTGGTAAAAGTATTTGAGCTGTACATGCAATATTTGTATATCTGAATTAGTGCAACAAATGTACAAAACATTGCACAAAATTGAAACATGTCAATAATTGTGGTGATTTGACTTGGAATGATCCAAGTATGAATCAGCATATGGGGGGGGGGTGCCTGTTAAACCACTAGACCTGTTATGGTTTCTGGCCAAATGTCACATGTGCAGCAATTTATCTATAATCTCTCCCATTGCTTAAATATTGCTTTGCTAATGAAATAAAACTGTACTAAAGATTGAAATTATAACTTAAGTTCAGAAAGTCATAATACCAAACAAATTCAGCAGTAAATTTGTAAACCGTCTGTTGCCTTTGCATAAGCTGCTAAAATTTGATTTCAATTGTATAATACAAAAAACCTATTATCCAATCGCTTATCTTAGATGTATCTGGAACAAGAACGAGGAGAACGATCATACTTCTGGGTTCGGGTGTAGGTACAAGTGAGTGTTATCTCTGTTGTCTGAGCTTTCTATGCGTAGAAGTTTCACTATGGTAAATTCAATATGTCGTATTTTGCCACAGCTCTATCCAAACACTCTCGCTAGTCCGATTGAGTATATGGTGTATTGGCTATAATGGATTGTGTACTTTGCACTTGTAGTCACAACACATTAAATCCTACATAGAATGAGTACTATGTGTACTCCATAAGATTGTGCTATATAATGCACAGCTCCCTTAAAGTAAAGCAGCAAGTTTTGTTTTTTAACCTGCATTTAAAATCTTTGAGAACTGTAAAACCAACAATAGAGTACACAGGACCAGTGTACCTGAACTTGAAGTGTAGTATTTGCATCCTCCAGTTCCTTCACATTCTTCTTTAACACTTGTACCTCATTCTTCAGTTCAAGGCAGTGGTTCTCAATTTGGTACTTCTGGGAATGTGCAAACACGATGAGGTGGTATAGACATACATGAACTGCAACAGTAAATGATATATTGCAATGTAGTTATCACAACTTTGCTGGGTGTAGATTGCCAGCAACTATCAATCATTATGTTACCAGATTGCACTTCTACACCCCCAACTAAACGTTGATTGCTTTCTACATGGGGAGAGACCATATGCTGAGACAGTGCATATGTTCCAGCAAAACTCTTATTCGCCATGGTTAGAGCATAATTTGAGCTTGTGTCTGAGGGGATCCAGGGTAAAGTTG
The DNA here is from genome assembly GCA_013339895.1 of Ephydatia muelleri. Classification (NCBI taxonomy): domain Eukaryota; kingdom Metazoa; phylum Porifera; class Demospongiae; order Spongillida; family Spongillidae; genus Ephydatia; species Ephydatia muelleri. The sequence goes on from JABACO010000014.1 coordinate 2,916,817, forward strand.
AGTGGACTAGCTTTGATGATAGGGCATCACTCCCTACAATTATGCATTGCAAGCTCAGCATCAATGTTTTTGTTTTTGCATTTGTATATCTTTGATGGTGCTTAATATATTCCTTATTAACTTTTGATATAAAAAACCCCACAGTATTATGATTACATTACAATCACATTAAATCATTACAGTAACACAGCAGGTTCATACATTTTTATACCATTAAATGGCAATTCTACCTGTTGTTGCAAAAGCTCATTAGCGGTCCTGAGCTCCTTAATTTCATCTTGTAAAGTTTGCACCTCATCATGGCGGAGTTCCTCAATTTGGTGCATCTAAAAAGGGCAAATACAATAAGAGTATTATTACAATGCTTAAAACAGTAAATTGCAAAATGCTTCTACCATATTCATTGTCATATGAGACTTTCAAACATAATGATAAATCGATCATTCGAACATCCTATGATTGTTTTCCCCAATTGAGCAATAAGGTTTTTCCAGATTATACACAGAATGTTTAGACATGTTCTAATTAATGCCCAGTTAGTGCCTTCTACATATATCATATGTCACATGCCTACAATCAACTTTAAATGCATCAGCAGAAATGGTTTCAGCGTAATTGCTGCAATACAGCATGTATGTACGTGTCTGAATATACATGTAGCACAATCTTTATGGGTGTTATTACACATTACATTACACTATGCTGAGAACATTGTAGCACACTACATGCGCTTAACCATCAACTGTACATCCATGTGGAGCCATTTACTCCAGTATTTAGAGAATTGAATGAGTGGCATTTCCGGAAGGGTAAAATTAAGGAAACACGTAGGGGTGTGAAAAGTGACGAGATCGAGGACATGCCAGAGTGCTGATAACAAAGACAGGTCAGAGCATGTCAACTGTGGGTAACTACATCAAGGCAGTCCAATAGGATTGGAATGAAGAGGGACGCAAGCACCACTATGGTTATCGAACTCACGTAACCATGAGACTAAATAACACATAATGGTGTGGTCACATACTGGTTTAGTGCAAATGTGTACGCAGTTTCATTGTCATTACAAGCATCAAAACGCTATATTTACCAACTTGTGAAGTACATCAGTACTACCTCAACCACATGGTATTTGATTAGGCTAACCCAATAAAAACTGATCTGATTCAAATCAGGTCAGGAAAAGTGGAATTCTAATAACCGGTCAACCAGTTTTGAATTGGGTCAACTCGCTTAATACAATGCAAATCCACGAAATCTTGCACCATCAAACAGCTATTGTACCTGCTTATGCAATAACTCATTAGCACTCTTGAATTCCTTCACTTCATCTTGTAAAGTTTGCACCTCTTTGTGACGGTGTTCCTCGATTTGGTGCATCTGGAAAGTGAATGTACAATAAAGTCTTACTCTAATGGTTTGCTACATGCCTGATTAGGAAGAGTTGCAACGATAAATTCAAACACTACATGCTTTGAGACGTTTTCCCTAATAGAGCATACCTGTACAATCCCATGTTTGCAGATTATTTCAATTCATGCAATCGTGACTTACTTTTTTCTGTAGGAACAATGTTTCTGCACCCTGCTTTGATAACAAATGTTCCAAAATTTGTTTGTATTCATGATCCTTCTTCATTGACTCCAAGTGCAACAGTTTTTTTTCTTCTTCTATCTCTCTTTGCATTCGAAATTGCTGCAGCTCCTTTTCTAACAGAGTGCACTTGTATTCCTGTTTGATCTCAAGTAGCTTGCGCTCGAATTCCAGTTTTGCATCCCCCAATTGCTTCTGCACAGTTCTATACTCTTTGATCATGCCTTCAAATTCCTCTTCTTTCTTTTTTCTATATATCAATTCCTTCTCCTGCTCATCTCTCAATACAGCTTCCATATCACACATGGTAGAAAGAAGAACTTCATTCTGTTTTTCTAGTTCTCGTCTGATTTCATCTGGCACATCACTCTAAAGATGCATGCAAATACAATTTCACTTTGAGCAAGTGCATGGATGAAGTTAACTGGGGCAGACACACATTACGATTATTTCTCATTAGTAGAATGGAAAATACAGTTAAACTAGTGGACATTATTACCCTTATCATCATTATAAACCAGCATATTAACATCTTTTCTCCATCAACTCTGCATCCCAGTGCACTTACATGTATCTCAAAGAGAAAGGTTTTTGTTTCTTACAAGAATTCCTAGGGCATACACATGCTTCGTATGTTCCTGGCATGCCGTCAATTGTATCATTTCATTATTATTTCAGCACCACACAATTAATCAAAATAAAACTCTGGCTTCACAGATTCATATCAACACAAATTGCATCAAGTGGCAATCAGTCTGTGTACATGTTATGTGTCCAAAGGCCCCAAGTTAAAATCTAATGCAGCAAGTATAACTTTCTATACATTTCTTGTTTTCTTAAAAACTGCGTGCTTTCTATATCAAGTTGTATTGAGTACTACCCTGTTGCTAAGTCATATAAATGCCCAGCCAGTACTGATACACCTACATCTATTATTAACAATCACAAGTGCCAAATACATATATTTACATGAGAATGTGTACACTGAATAGATGTGTATGAGACATGAATCAATGCCCAAATCATATTACTATCACCCAACTAATCTATTAACAGCCTCGTGTGACATGCTATTTTAGACCTATTATGACCATTATGTTGTCATACAATATTTTCCTACAGCAGATACATCCAGCGAATAACAATAAACAGACAAGGCAGATTAGCTTAATTTTATCATCAAAGTAATATCAAATGCTATACCTTCAATATGTTTTCAAACATCCAAGGATATTGATCACAGAGTTTTTCCATATCAGAGCAAAGGTCTGATGTGACAGGTCTCAAATCTGGGGTATCTTGGAGGCATTTTGTAATCAGTTGGTACAAAGGGTGGGCAGTGCCCAATTGATTCATCCAACGTTTTCTTTTAAGTAGCTGAATCTCGTTCTTTTCCAATGCCTCTGGCGGAATCCCTGACTGTTTCACTTCAAATGGAATGGGCAAATCCTGATTGCCCACGAACAACGCCACCACTCCAAAGCTAAATATGTCCAATTTGAGGTCGTAGTTTGGTTCCTCTGTTAGTGCCTCAGGTGGCATGTAAGCCAAGGCCCCTGGAGCTTGGGTGAGCCGGAGGGCGTCTTTGAGTTCCAATGTCCGGCACATACCAAGGTCAGCAATCTTGGCCCTCATGTCTGGCGTGAGAAGAATGTTGGATGCAGTGAGGTCTCGATGAATAATGGGAGGCTTTTGGATGTGCAGATGAAGCAAGCCATGGGAGACATCACACAGTACAGAGAACTTTATTGGGAGGACGATATTGGGGTTTTTAGACAAACAGTGATCCAAATCCATGTGCATATACTCCATTAAAAGCACGTCTTCAGAACGATTGTTACCAAAAGATACTTCATGGATACCGAAACACTGAACAATGTTGGGATGTCTGAGGCTATTCAATAGCTCACATTCTCGAGTAAATTTAACAGAAACTATATTCTCTGCATGTTCTTCATAACGAGAACGACCCTGTGGTTTCAGGATCTCATGAATTACTTTGGCAATGCACCGCACTCCATTCACTGTTACTTCGTGAACTGTACCATAAGCACCTCTCCCTATCTCGTGGCAACTCCTAAGAAAATTACTGGATATGAATGAGCTGAGGTCATAAGTCTTGTTCTCTGCCATAAACAATGCCACCGTACGTGTTAACTATATAGCTTTAATCTGCAAAAGAAAAGGCAAAACATAATAAAAACGCTAAAGTAGTAATATCTTATACACCAATAACACCATATATATAGTTTCTACTAAATACTAGTGGAGTATGAAACCTAATCATCAATCGCACATGGCACATTTCAATTGATTGCTCATATCCAGTAGTCTACAGGTACTTCACACAGGACTGTAACAGTCTTTTGCAATGAGGAAGAGAGCCTGGAAAAAGTAACTGAGTTTTTGTCATCTTTGGTAAATGGCTTTCTTTGGTAATCTACAAGGGTATTTTTCTTGCCAGGCAAATGGATACAAACATGCATCCCAGAGCTAGAGATGCAGATCTGTAAAGAGAGCAGAGGGATCAACTTGTGGTTTGCACAGCCTATACTTCAGATACCAATGCTACTGAAAATTTGAATATAGGGATAAAGCTGAAAGCTAGACGCAAGTTTGCATACAAATGATTGCCACATTTAGAGGATCGATGCTAGGTGCTATCTTAAATAGGAGTCTTGAAATATTGCACACACTATGCTACAAGTGCTTTGCTTAGTAAACTAGATATCCGGAATAGCACAATCACGTGTTTACTTTCTCTTTGAACAACTAAAACCAAAATAGAACAAGTGAATTAAAAAACATCTGTAGCCATTACATTAATTCTGTTTGTGACAGTTTGATTTATCAGTGGCGGATGTAGGGTGGGGGCACCCGTGGCACGTGCCCCCTTCTCCCCCCACCCCCTTCCTGTTCGCCTAATTATTTATTCATCACCTTTGTTAATTGCACTATGAACGTAGAATTAACTATAGTATGTTTCCGTGAATGATGGATAGATCTGGTGCACCACATGGCAGCTTTGGTCGCGGCTCGAAAGTATGGATGTGTGTAGCGAATAATTTCTTGTCATGCAAATTACTAACACAGTGAGTGCTACGTTTTGAATAGCGTTAACGCATTCCGCGCTTCGCGCGGGTCCCCTCTCGTACCCACCATGCCCTTTTTGTCACTTTACAATTAACTTTTTATAGATGCAATTCCTGGATCCTTATTTGCCATGAATTATCGATTGCACACATTTTTTGTCTCTCGCACTCATGTAAATCATGACGGTGTTTCGACCATAGAAATATCTGAATCCATTTTCACCAAACACTGCTGAACTAGATTATTGTTCGATGAGAACATGGACTAGGGGTACAGACATAATAAAGCCATGTAACATGACTGATGACTACAATTGCCGCAGGACGCTCATGCAGTCAAATCAAGTTCCATATGTGCGCGCACAACTTTGGGCAAGAACTGCTTCGTCATCAAAATGTTGTTCAATGGCAGTACACTCGTGTCATAACATTGCTGAGCGGTACAGAGCCTGAAATGGCAACAATACTATTCATACAGTACGCATTGAGGATTATATAGTTTATTCGCAGAAGGCGTGACTGAATAAACTAATATATTCCATTGCAATAGTAGGTGTACCCTGTAGTACACGTAGGAGGCACACATTTAATTCTAGCTAATATCTTGAACCAAGTATTCACATAGTTGCTAGTGCACACTACAGCTATAGCATAACATTTGCAATATAGAAGTGAGGAAGATACTCAAAGTGTGAACCATGATTGATACTATGTTATGGGTGGGCCATAAAGTGTGCGACAGATTATTAACGTTAACCCCCTTGAATATGATACATGAACATAGGCTCATTACATATTCCAGACTAGGACCAATCGCATCTGTAGTTTACATAGCGGATGCATACACAACTGAATAATATAATTCCACGCTGGTCTAGGAGTAGATGAATTCCAGAGGTCACATGGCACTGCTGAAATATTTGCACACATTGCACAACATTTGACTATAGGTTCAGCCTAACGGCCTATACTGTGAGAACAGTGCAGATGTTTGACTTAAACATAAGTTATGAACTTATTATAAAAAAATTGATCATGACGTGATCCTTTCTCCATAAGCAGTTGAAAGCATCTCTCCAATATCCCTTTGTCGTTTCAAGGATCATAACAAGCACTTCGATAGCTGTCTTGTGTATGAAATCCCATGGCAGACAAAAGGTACATGTATGTCTTTTATGTTACCAGATGCGAAGCTCAACTTCCCAGTATTGATGGCTCTTATGCTGCATAGCTAAATAGGTGGTCTTGACAGCTATTGTAATGAAACCAGTACAATTCGGAAAACCATTTTCTTGTCGAACTGGCACTTTGGAAAGACATTAATGATTTGGCATATAGCCAAACAATGGGTGGTTTTAAGATTTCTGGTCTGAAACACTGTAGCTGCTATGATATAGTTATAGAGATCAGATGACAGTGCCTTGTAACTATTGCTGAAAATATTGACAAGGCATTGTGTTACAAGGGAGATGAAGACGAAAAGGTTATGCAACACAGGGCAATTCAACAGCTTTAACTGATCAGTTGGATATATATCAAAGTATATATGTTCTCAAATCCAAAATGAAATATGGGTTTGAGCATTGTAAGAGAGATTGCTGATAAAATTCCAGGTGCCAAGTACAACTGATGATGATGAATTTGTGAGTTCCGAATACTTTGTTGGAGCATATGGTGTGTGTGATGTGACCACTCAAGGGTGAGTGGTTGACCAATTGATTGATAGCTGCAATTGGAACTTGACAGCAGCACATGTACAATCAATTGGGTCTCTAGACCATGAAAAACACGTGATTGCTTAACCCTAATTCACCCATATATCTCATCCACAGAGTGGAGTGATGTGATTATATGCAAATGAATTTACCAATTGCAAACTGCAGAGGCCAATGCTGCAATGCGATTTCTAACATGGCAGGCTATCAAAATGGAGTTGCAGCTCCAAAGCAACTTAGACACACACAGCAGTGGACATGCTTTGAACCTTGTGGCCTTAGATGTGGTGAAAAGAACAAAATACTTTGCAACACTCGACACAGCCTGTGAAATACATGTATCTAAACACGTAAAGTTTTGACCAAAACGGAAATCCATTTTCCATCAACTTAAAGCTCATAGAGACTCCTGGGTTATGTACACTGTGCCAAACACATTGGACAGTTTGTGCTGCATCTTTGCAAAGCATTATTAATAACTATGTGATACTCACTGCATTACGGGATGATGCTGTGACTGGCACAGCTAGCAACAATGGGTAAATTTGACCTCTTTGGTGCAGTGCTAGCTGGGCACCTATTAATTTGAAACATGGACAACTTCAGAAGAGTGCTGCAGGGTCCAACATTTACAGATTCAGAGGATCAGCAATGCATGATGTTTACTTGTCAAACACTCAGTAAGATGCATTCCTCTGAAAATTTAATTTTGACCTTTTCTGGGAAGGAGTAACACTTCTCCAAGGCGTGCAAGAGCCTTTTCTACCCAGAAAAAGAAACTAAAGTGCCTAGCTATTCAGAAGTAACAATGCCCCTTCAGTGAGCCCTCGGACACCTGACCATGAGAACATGCACCCTTTTGAACACTTCAAATAAGTCACCCACTCCATAATAGTAATTGGCCATACAGGTTTTATTATTAGCTCCTACATCCTGAGGTTTGCAACCTAACATCTAGAACAAGAAATCATTCAATGGTTCTAGTACAAGTTGCATTTTGCAACAGAACTGAGGAATAAAGTGGAATCATTATAATATGACATAATGACCCAGACTTTGGTACAAATGCTATGGAAATTGCCTGCTATAACACAGACTGGGGGGCTTATTTCGTATTGCTTTCGATGGGAGGTTATGGTGGCTATGGTGGCTATGCATGTGGATTGTTTGTAAATGAGGAGAAGGCAGGTAGGGGTTAGTTAATGAATCAGTCGATTATTAATACTTTCAGACTAGGAAATCACGCAACTGATGGCCCCTTGAACATGGCTCGGAAGTAATAACAGTGGCGTAGGAATGCCAGGGAATGTCCAATTTGCATAAATTTGTAATAATATGTGTTTGACATCTACACTGCAAGCTCTATGCGCAAATGTTCAATCATATCTACGTTCCGACACTCACCCCTGTTCCATGTACGCCTCTAAATCAATCCTATGAGAGCCATCCGATGCCCGGGATCAGGATAGCCTCCCACATAATTTTTTTTTAGTTAGAGCATACCGACGGCTTATAACTTCATGGTACCCCAGTGGTTACTATTTTAATCAACCGTTCATGCGTCACTGTTGATGTACGCCTACACTGAAATTCTAAAAGACGCACAACGTTTACCCACTTTTAATACGCGATAACATTGGGACTCGCTAAGTGCTTTTTGTTGTGTCAGCAGCAGTTGAGGCATCATTGGCTTCGTTAACGCGCAAGACATACACCCACTGCACAGATTAATACGCAGTCATAGTATGCCTCTACTTTCTATCGGAATACACGTACACCGGTACACCGATCGCGGGCCAGACGTTCAGCAAAGCCCCCTTTAAAATGCAATCCAATTTACCTTACAGACAAAGCTTCGTTTATTCAGTCAAATCATAGATAAGTAGCATGTCATTCCGGGTTTATCTTGCACGACACCTGTATCTGACTTACTGGCGTACGTACTAAAGCTACGATACAGGCCTTCCGTTTTTTGTAGTTTATGAAAATACGGAATATGTTTTAATAATAAACATGAATACATGTATACATTGACACACAAAAAATAACATAAACTCGCCTAAATAAGTGTCTAATAATTCTCTGTGCGTTCCATCTTCGTTTGTGTTTTTGCTTCGCCTTTTGCTACACACTTTCAATGTTTGGTACATCATAGGGTCAACGAAGTTGTAAGTGTGGTTGACTGTAAGATGGTGGTAACCTAGCGTGCCTAGCGTATTGTAAGCAGCCCAGAGATCCGATATTATTGTATTTCCTGGCACGATATGCTGGCGAATCATCATGTCCAGCAATTGCGGACTTGAATAATTGAATACCCGTTAAAAATTAATTGAATGGGAAGTCTATGGAGAAATGTCTTCGAACGCGCACCGTTCTTAACCTTTAATCTCCAGACGTCCTACGCGTAGGACGACGGTCCTACGCGTAGGACGCATGTTAAAATTAGTTTTTGCAAACCCATATGAACAGAGAACAAACCAAAAACTCATTGTACTGTAAAAATGGTTAGTAATTCTGAATATACTGGTACTTCCTTGCAATTCTTCAAAGACTGTCAAATACAGTCAATAATAGATACATGTTATCGTGAAGCAACTTCAAGAACCAACAAGTAATGTTGGAAAGATCAGAACGACGTTCAAAACAAGGGGGATAGTGAGACAGGTCTTTGGCACTAGGAAAATAAAAAAGTACATTTGGAATTTGCTAGCTCCACAAGCGTATGAACAATACTTATTTGTCAGTCGCATGTCTTGGAATAGCCAAGTGAATGGACAAATCTTGAAAACGCACAGTGTGTTTTCAGTACAAATGGCTAAATCGTTTAGAGTTAGACAACTGCCATAGAATGCATTAAGTAGCACACACATCAAGCCTCAAAAAACATCCAATAAAAGTTATACTTGTCATACTTTTTTCTGTGACAATTAAATTGTACGCATAATGCATTTTTAAGTACCGCATCCTGTTTTTTGCATCGTGTAACCAAGAGCGTGATTAAAAAAAAGGGATTTTCAATTGGTAAATTAAGCATGGTAGACACATCAAACAACAGTAGAGAAATGGATTGCATTTCTATTTATGATAAATTTTCAAATATTGGTCCTACGCGTAGGACCTAGCTCTGGAGATTAAAGGTTAAACGTAACATAAATGTCAAGTGGATTATGATACAGCTGAAGATAGCCGATCGTTTTTGTGTTCTGGTTGTGTGTATGTGTTTATGCGTATGTATATGCATTTGCATGTTGCATGCCCATCTGTATCGAGTAGATACATAAAAAAAATTACTCCTGTCCCTCCCTCTATATCCTAATTTGCTTCCCCCCCCCCCCCCCCATTCACACACTCCTCTCCTTCCTGAATTCCTTGTGAACCGCTCCATAACTGGTACATACCATTCTTCTCTCTTCCTCCCTCATCATTCAACATGCTAGCTGAAATGGAAGCCATCCTGTGCATGAGGGACAAAGTAAGGTTAAGCCTCCAATAGGTGCTCTGAGCAGACCTTGTCAGTTGGCCTCTATGCTCACCTATCAGAACATACTTTGTGCCTAGACTCAAGACACTGTGATTGAAAGGACATTTCCAAGTACCAAGCTTATGTGTGAACACAGATGGACACAGCTTTTGTATTGTTATAATGTGTATTGTATTGAATTGTATTGTTTAAACTGGTATAAAAAAATTATAACAATAGCAAGGGATATGTGATTGGTTATTTATACACATTATATGCACAGTGCAATATGCCCCTCCCCTTAACGGTAACATTGTCCACAAGAATATTTGAGTGGTTGTTAGTTGGAATGTGCCCCTCCCCATCTTTCATCAGCCACCCTCCTATTACTCCCCACCATCACCAGCACTTTCACCCATCCTTACCATCACACCTCCCTAACATCCTCCCAACCATCACCTCTCACTCCTCCCAACAATCACACCTCCCTAACATCCTCCCAACCATTAGCTCTCACTCCTCCCAACAATCACACCTCCCTAACATCCTCCCAACCATCAGCTCTCACTCCTCCCAACAATCACACCTCCCTAACATCCTCCCAACCATCACACCTCCCTACAATCACACCTCGTCCCTGCCACTTAGTACCTAACATCACACCATACCCACCATCCTCCCTATACCATCACACCCTCCCTATTACCACATCTACCCCTCATAATTGAGTGGTTGTGATCAGTGTGCTGATTTAACCATATCGTCATTTATTTATTCATGATGATGGTGGTGAGGTGGTGGTGAGGTGGTGGTGCCAGTGATGATTTCAAATGCACCTGCCTATATATCACATTCTGCACTATATGTGACGGCTTTTACTGTGATTCTTGTCGTGGCTTTTCCTGACCTCACCTCTTTCAAATACAGCAACCTTTTGGGGCTAATTGCAATTAAATGGTTAGTTCAAATTGTTTGGAATACTTTCTGCGAAACCGAGGTGTGATAGGTCATACTGTAGAAATCGAAATGCTTATTAGTGCGCAGGAAGTACAATGTAGGACACCAAGTAGGCGAACAGTGGGTTTTTGGAGGCTACGATGTGGTAGACCAAGTAGGTTGTATGGTTCCTGTAGACCGTCGCGACGCAGCCATAACGTATTTCATTTTCAAAAGCAAGACAAAAGAAGCATTCCCAATTAGAGCCCATACTTTAGACAAGACAGTGACACTGAGCTACATCGCGAAAAGAATGCTTTGAGGTACCCTGCTGGTTACGTACAGTGTACCTTGGTCATTGTTAAAAGATTAAGAAATCTAGGCAAAAAACAAAAAGATCACACAAAAATCATGGAGGTTACGAAGGACACTGCCTGCTAACTAAACTATTTGAATTGACATCATGTGTATTGATGTGTTGTGAAATTATTTTATGGTGGCATCTTTTTCTCTGATAAGTGGGTTGCAGAGGCCATCCTGATACAAAGTACCGCAACCTTTTGAAGCACAGAAATGGAAATTTTTTTAAATTCTTCAGGTAAGTATATTATTATGCATAGTTTCAACTGATTAACATCATTCTGGCTTTTCCATACAGGAACAATTGTACAAGCATATGAGGATACTTTAATTCTTCAAATGCCCGCCACACATTGTGAGTTATTACTATCTTTAGATAGCCAATACAGTAAGTGCCGATCTTGCTATAGAATACAAACTTTGCTTCGTACTGCATTAAGTATAGATACATTAGTAGGATATCTAGTGATAGGAGTAGCAAAACAGATACTACAAGCCACGTAAACCACGGGATGAAATGCGTAAAGGTTGCAGAAGCAGCATGGCTCCATCTGTTGCTTGCAGAAGAAGCTTGTTTATCTGAAGTCAAAAATTGCGAACATAACTGATGAAATTGGAGTGAACTGTTGTGCAGAGACAACAGCTGATTTATCCAATATTATGGCAGTAGAGCATCACAACATGTCGAAGTCATACCCTGAGGGGTCATTCCAAAGAATATTTTGGGACCAGCAGTGCGAAGCTTCAAAGCATAACAAAGCTTGTTCCATGCATGAAATGGCATCCGCTTATGATAAAGTGGTGCTTGTTTCTGCGGTATAGGTCCAGTGGTGCCTAAGACCTTTTTTGAGACTGTATAAAATTACCATCGCAGCGCATACTTAGGGATTATGCCCATGTTGTTACTATAATGGGTTTCTCATTACAATTGGATCAGCAGCTAAAAAAATCCGCAGACATGGAATCACTTGCATCCTTGATGAAATGAAGATCCAAGAGGATCTCGTGTATGACAAGAATAGTGATGAGCTGATCGGATTTACAAACATGGGAGATATCAATAACCACCTTATTGAATTTGAGAGAACTGTCAATGACCAACCTACTCCCACACTTGCTGACAGCATGCTTGTATTTATGGTTTGCGGCCTATTCATACCCTTGAAATTTCCATATGCACAATTTCCCTGTTCAAGTGTTACTGGGGATCTTCTATTCAATCCTGTGTGGGATTCAGTACATCGGCTAGAGAGATGTGGCTTCCAGGTAAAATGCTTATATAACGACGCAGACTGATGCAGCAACTGTGCATTCTGTCCATGTATAGGTGATGTGTATCACCTGTGATGGAGCATCAGCAAACAGACGATTCCTAATGCTCCATGGTACCAAACCTGCGTGACTTCACATCCTTAGCTTCTCATATTTGAGATCTGCATGGATTCTTGCTTTCCACTTTTTGTGTCAATAGCAGCAGAATGATTGGTGTACTGCCTGGTATATGCTTATAGTATACAGAAGATTGGGTTGCAAAGGTATTCTCCAAAAGTGATTCTGCAATGAATATGAATAAATTGCATTGTTTTAGTCATGAATGTTTTTTGTTTCTCTTACCACAGAACCCAGTGGGACAAAAAGAATACGTAAGGGTTCCTTGTATTTTCATTTGTGTTTAGAATCATGTGTCATGTGCCTACCCATTCAACGTCCTAATTTGGAAAAGGTGAAAGTATACATCCCTCAATTTTATAATGGTTGGACTTGTATAAAATTGGGGAGTATGTTTTTTTTTAAATTGCAATAAATATCATTAACATTAACCTACTCTAGCAAAATTGTAACACATGTAAAGACACTATAGAAATCTCCCTTCAAAGTGCTTAAGGTCACCAACAAAAACAAAATAATTATTCAAATGGTATAAGAAATAACAAAATAACTTGGGGAGTGTAGGAAGAATATATATGGAAACCAGGCTGTATACTCTAACCCTATCTGTTGCATGGTATGGCTGTTTTCTGTGTTGGTACATTAGTATTATCATAATAATTAATACTAACAAGTAATATAATATTATTTCTTGACATACTGTAAGTTATACTGTACAGAAGTAGTGTCAGCTGTTAGTTAATTCATACATTTCATAAACCATTAAAGTGATCAATACACCTGTAAATAAATAGAGGAGGTGAGATATAAAATCTCAGGTTGTTAAAGTACGCTTGCATGTGTTTGTACTACTGCATGTGATGCGTAGGCCTATTCCTGTAAAAATTAAGAATGCTGGCTAGCTAGAATATGGTTGTTTGTTTCAGTTGCACCCGAATCTCAGCCATCATCAGATCGGCCACCCAAAATGATGAAGAGATCGGCTGCAAAGAATCTAGCCCAAGACAATGCTGAACAAGAAAACATCACTCAAAGTAACACAGAAAATACCCCAATTGCAAGAAGAAAGGGAAAAGTTGTATCTACAGTATATAGGTCGCATTCGTCATGTGACTTGCATCAGAACAGTGCAGAGTGGGATACAGGAGGAATGATTTTGCATAAATGGGCATGCCCTCCTGTCAATTTTGAACAATATACGCTTTGTGAGCTTATTATAGACTATGATACATTTTTAAATGGATATGGCGGATTGACATGTTCAGAAGATGCTTTTGTGCTTTGTAGTTGGTTAATACGTCAAATAGGCATTACCACACCTATAGTATCAGACAATATATATACAGAATCAAAAGAAGTTGAGGTGTGCTATGTGCTTGATCATGATGAGTTTTTCCCAATTGCACAAATCCTTCAACCATTCATATGTTCTTCACACTTTAAATGTGATGTTGGCTTAGTCGTAAATGGTCTACTTGCATTTTGTATGGAAATTAACTCCTCTCTAATGGAAAAAACAGTTGCAAAACTTGCGGCCAATCTCATTGATTTGCTTCGTTTCATTCGTCACTTTGATACAAGCATCACTGAAATAGAAGGTTTTGCCTTTCCAAACAACGCAACGAAGAACTATGTTTCAAAAGTTACTGTAGAGTGGAAGCACTTAAGGTTTTATGTGTATGTGAATGAGAATATTTATCCTTTGAAGGCACAGATAATTAATGCAGTGAAAAGTGCATATGAAAGGCAGTGTTCCATAGCTAAGAAATTGACCTTATGTCCAAATCCTGTCAAATATTCTGTTCCTTATTCGGATGCAGATTTGGAAATGTTGCAACAACTCAAGTTTTAATTCAGCAGCAACAGCAACTTGTTTTAGTTCAGAAGGAGTCGGCATTCTCATTGCTATTTGAAGATGGCGCTTTCTATTACAAGTTCTCTCCTTACCCGTCTACTAATAGAATCTTGACGATTTTGGAAAAAAACTCAAAGACTGCAGACGGCTCCCTTGTGCTTCCTATCAAAGTGTTGACTGTTCTTGATAGTATGCTATTTTTTGTGTTTGATGCACAGGACTATCAGTTTGAACTATTGAACTGGGAAGAACTTTTGTCATGCCTTTTTCATATAGCCAGTGGTGTGAAACTGGCACTGGATGCATTACATGGATTGGGTTTTGCACATACTGATGTACGGATTAACAATGCTTGTTTTCATAACAACCAGGTGACCTTGATAGATTTTGATCGTGCTACATCATGTACCAATACGGTAACTACATCTAACCATTTTATGTATAATAATCAAGGTGGAAGAGAAATGACGTCTGTATGTGACCTTGATTGGAAGCAGCTTGGGCTAATGATATTAAGCATTATTACATCAACAACTCAAACACAATTGACTATTGATGATGTGAATGCACAGGATGAAGACTCGGTGGTGCGTTGTTTAGTGTTTGATTACAATTGGAATGCTGCTGCAGCATATCATCTTCCAAAGGAGAAAGACATTTTATCTGTATTCCAGAGGAAGAGCACAGGAGAGGATGGGAGGCAACCAAAGAGGGAGGCACTAGGGGAAGGCGCACCAGAGGAGAGAAGCTGAATAATGCTAAATTAGGGCTGATGCATGGCATAATTGTGATTGTTCTTCTTTCATCGCTGTTTGCACCACTTTACACATTCATTAATGTATTTATGGACTCAACTTCTGAACGGTTAATGCTATGCACTTGTACTTTATCCATGCGGATGTTGCAAGGTCCGATGTTGCGTATCTTCAGTTAGGTGCTGAATTCGGTACATATGCAATGAGACGAATGAGTATTTTCCCCAGGCAACAACTGGCTGGAGTTCGGCGCACCTTTACCCTTTAAATATAAATTCATTGTGTTCAGCTAAGCTAGCAGTTTATTTTTACTTTGGCTGAATTACACAGTCAAATGGCTTGGATGAAAAGACCAATCAGACGCTTCAGAATATGCTTGCGATTGTGGATCAGAAAGATCAGTGGGATAACATCAACAACAGGTAGTAAAGCTTCTACACATCACATAGCATGTGATGACGATTGGCAACCTCTCCATTACCGCATGTGTCACAAAGTAGCAAGGTGGTATAGTCCAATGACAATCTTGACACTACATAATATGAGAGACCAAAAGCTCAGAACATGCACGCAGGCAGTCTTCCCATGATAAATAAGACTCCCTCAAGTATCAACCTCGTGATTAGACCCATTCAATACTTAACATTGCCCACTGTAGCAGTGGGGGGAGTATAGATGAATTTCACCAACGTGCTAAGCCCATAGGCAGGGATTCCAGGTGTTTCCAAATTCATAGCACAGAACCTCTAGTACCACCTGCTGAGCAAGGGTTAAAAGCTGAAGTAGCTAATTCAGAATAAAACTCCAGCAAAAGAAAAAGGAAAAGATCATTGCTAAGCATCAGGAATAATAAACGTACCTGATGGCTATCCTCTGAAATAATGTACAACAGTCACGAAGTAATGGTACTACTTCCTTAAAAAAGGCAGGAACCTTTTAGAGAGTATGCTGTTGCACAAAGAAAAGAAAAGACAGTTACTATTAACAGCAAATCTGAGCCAATACTTGTAGATGTTGACTTGCTCTCTGCTGTGGCCATGAATGTAAAAAGCATCCAAACCTTGGGTGAAAGAACTGAATTTAATTCAGAGAGACAAGTGAAAGAATGGCTAAGTAATGATATAATAAATGCTGTGCAGCACATCTTGATGTGGATAAACCCTGTGCTTTCTGGTTTTCAAATCACTGCATGTGGCTTAGTATTGAATTTCAGTTCTGAAACAAGGGAATTTGTTCAAATCCTTTATGAAGTGAATCACTGGAATAATATCTAGTATTGGAGTTCCTCATGGTACAGTGCAAATTTTCAACAGCATTCATAGATTATCAGCGCTGATCAACTTGCAAATTGCAAATATTGTTTGCAGTCACATATCACAATTTCATTTCAAAACGTTCAAAAACAAATCGGCTCTGCAGGCTGTGGACTGTTTAGCATTGCTTTTGCTACTGCGTTAGTGTTTGGAAAGCGTTTGAAAACTAGTACTTTAATCGAAGATAATGCAATCTCATGTAATCAAATGTTTTGAAAAGCGCAAGATGGAATTATTTCCTACCATACGCAGGAACAAAAGTTAAGAGGAATTACAATAACAAGTACTGATATTATTTGAGTATACTGCATCTGTAAGGATGCCTGAATTGCCAGGAGGTTCGCAGTGGATGCAATGTTCTAAATGCAGCGAATGGTACCATCTGGGCACCTAAATTATGGTGAGTTCACGTTTGACACAAAGGTATTTTTGCACTGTGACTCAGTTGGTGAAATCGATGTACAATGTACATAGATTATTCTCAACAATCTATGCTGCGACAGGGATGTATATATGTTATCACAACAAATATGCTTAATTGTGCTATGCTACGACAGGGATGTATATTTATCACCACAACTACGCTTAATTGTTGCTTTCCGCACTTGAATATATACTGGCACAAGCAATCACTAACCCATAGAGCATCTTCCAACAGTCGAGCTGTTTAGCCCACCCAAATAGGTGATCTTGCACTGCCCAATGCGACAGTGGATCTGGCTTACCATTGATTTGTGTCCTCCAGGTGACTTAAGGGATAAAGAGAACACCTACACGTATTACTATAATTCAATTTAAAAACCGGTCAGTTAATGAAATGCAAACGTGCAACACATCGCATGATGAATTAAATTAGAGGTAAGAGGTTATCTATAAATTGGATACCACTATGAACACTGACAGTTAGCTTTGTTTCCTATGAATAACCCTTATTTTCCACTATTGTGAGGTGTTACTTTTCCACTATTTGTGAGCTATACAGTACGCCCGTATACAGAGCTCTATGAACAGTGAAGTCATTAGATGACTAAAGGTTTGCTACGAAAACTGTTTCTACAATTCCCGGATGAATTTACTTTACTCTACCCTTTTGTTCTCTACACCGTGCGGTTATGCTACATAAACTACGAAACTGCTTATTTTTGTCTTCTGGCTCGATTTAAGCAACAAGCTAAAAGATCCGATCGTCTGGAGTCTCGTTAGAAGTAAGTCGCGTGTTTTTAATGACTTCATGATCGGGGGCAAATCCTATTTGGAAGTTTCTAGCGAAACTTGCGAAAGTAACAGATAGAGTTAACCTTTAATCTGATTCTCCAACCGTCCTAGATCTAGGACGATCGTCTAGATCTAGGACGACTAACTAAGCTGCTGAAATATAGAACGCCTGTTTTGAAAATTCCGAAACAGCTCTGGCCAATCTAGATAAGTCCATGCTACTTAGAAACGGTTATTTTTCATTGTGGTTGCGGTACAATAAGCAAAAGAGTTGTGATCTTGGTGAGAATGCTGTATAAGGATGTTCAGAGGCCTCTACTAGTCACAAGGAAAGCTACAGCGCCCTCAGCAGTGATGAGGAGCCGACAACAGAAGCGATCAAAGAGAACAGGTTTGTATAAACACCGGGGGGCGTGGTTCATGTGATATGGAATTACTTTCGCATGATCTTGTTACGTTTAGGGACGAAACGGAGAATGACCACTACAGCCGGACTACTTAGGGGGAAGGGCATTGTATTACTGAACTAGGAGGAAGTGGCATAGTGCAGCAGATACTCTGTCTGCCGCCTTGCAACATTGTTGTATAGCGAGTCAGTAGCATTGAAATGTCACTATACAAAGGGGCATTTTGCATGGGTATTGGCTGTAGAACCAAATAGGGGTCTATCACTTGTTTATTTGAACAAGGAACTGTTCAAGTTTAGTCTAACTGCATCTATTATGGCATTATGCATGTCGTGCATCAATTTCTTTATCAGGATATTACAAGTCCTTTCCATTTTGCTCCACTAGCTCAAATTTACACAGTTTCAGAGCTTCAGAAGTTTTTTTTTTTTTGCAAAATTATTTGTGTAATGTCCACAATCCCTGCAATGTGATGAATTCACCCTTCAAAACATGTTCCTTGGTATCTATACATCCATTGATTTGTCCCAAAGTTATTGCCATGCCTATCATTGGATACACCAGGTTTAATTAATTATAATTATGCTGCAGGGTCTCTAAGGAGAATTGGCCAGGGAATGTGCTGTAGATTCCCTCAGAGCAGAATCAATAGGAATTTCCTTCAGATGAAAAAGACATCAACTTCTTTTGGGTGCACAACATGTCATGTGAAATGCTTCTACTAAATACAGTGTTGGTTGCAGCAATGTTGCTACAAACACAATAGTACCACAGTTTTCCATACTTGCTTTGTCTATCACTATTAAAAGTACACTTTGCAGATGTTAACCACTAACAACCATTGAATAACATTATATTACATTTGATTAACAGCTAATTGTATTCATTATATTCCAACAATATTTGATAACATTTAACCTTACATGTAAGCACACAATGCATGCAAATCATTTATGGTGCTGGCATTGGCAGATATCTATTTTCGCATTTTCAATGGTGAAAAAGGGTTAAATTCTAATTTGTTTACAAAATATATATGTTAGATTAGATTATTGCTTTATAAAATGTTTATTAAAGTCCATGTTTAACTCTTTATGAATAACTTCATAATTATTTCATAAAACTGCATATTAAAATCACAACATGCAATTGGTTAATTAATTTGAGGAAGGAGCACTAACTAGCAGTACCATACAGGATTGGATCTGGCTAGGTCAATTATAAAAATTCTCCTCCTGAATGCTAATTTTGCTCTTGATGTAAATGCGATCATTTATAGATGTCACTCAAACCAAATTTGTTTATCTCATCATATATAACATTTGAAGCATAAAGTATGCATAAATCAGAGTACAGTTGTAGGGCAGTGTTTTAGTAATGTTAAAATGTGTTCCCCTGAAATAGAGCACATATGGGTGTGAAGTTACAAGCAAAAAAGGAAACCGATTAACTGTCATCACTTTTTTCACCAATTTTTGCAATATACTCATTCTGCTGCAGTAATAAATGCATTGTTATAGTGCTTTCTTCTTAACTATCCAAATAAAGTTGAAGACCATAACAAAATTGTAAGTTAGAAAATACATTGTTTATTTCAATTAATTTCAAAGTTGTAATATGGTGGTCCTAGATCTAGGACTGTAGCGGTCCTAGATCTAGGACCACTGCCTGGAGATTAAAGGTTAAAATTAACAAATAAAATCACTGGCAACAAGACTCCTCTATGTAGATACTAATTCTGAAGCACTAGCTTGTGCAGATAGATACACCCAAGCTTGGAACCCCTAGAGGTAACGCACTTTGAATGTTGTGCAGAGATAATATGTATATTTTATTGACCATACTAAATGTGAGGCTGTCTGCTCATACTGTTCAGCCTAAGATACACTGTGCCAAATGATACAACATTTCTGTAAGGTCATTTCACTGTGAACGACCCACGTTTCTATAGTGAACAATACTGCCCTCTATCTATCATCAATTGTAATAAATACGGTGTTTGAATTAATTTGCTAATTTTGAGTTTTTTCTGGATTCCTTATTCTCATGTATCAGGAATGGCCACTACTTATTGCCTCTGGCTGTGGATTTTTTGGCTGTGTCCAAATATTACTACAACAAGGTCATAAAATTCATGCATTTACAGATCTTTTGAACAACAATTGTTTAGAAAGAGCAATAAATGGAGGACATAGGTAAGACAGAGCTTGAAATTATAATCATGTTACTAATGAACATTTCATACATAAAGAGGTGTGGTTAAAGCAATACTAAAGATGGATAACAACGAGACCATATTCAAGCTGATGGAAAAGACTTCAAATTACAGAACAGGCTATTTTGGCGCCACATATGAATCACCTCTTAGACTGCTCATCAAACATATGCCTGGTATATCAGTGCAAAGGTTTCCTTTGCATGCGTAAATATATGCGTGGCGAGCTTGTGTGCGCGCAAATGTGATTACGGAATTGTAATCACAGGAAAGAAAACGCGTAGAATCATTTGCGTGATTGAATTGTAAAATTTATACATGTGTTTGATTTTAATTTTCAATCACACAATGATTTTACAATCTTTTATAAAATCAAAACTTGATTCAACCCATTTTCTTTCCTGTTTATATAGTGTAGTAGGTGGGCGTTTGCGCTTGTCTTATACGATATGATTAAATTTTCATGGTTTTTAAATTCACTCTATTGTTCCAGATATGGCAAAGCAGTTTCTGGATTTGTGTGTTATCAAAGGTAAATTTGCAAGGATAAATAAATTTGCAATAAATGCATATACTACTGTTGCTTCGCAAACAACTTCATTAATCACCTACATACTGAATCCTTTTTTTTTTCAACAAACTAGGTCCCAAAAAAACGATATATGAGTATAAATTCATTGATGACTTGAGCTGGGTATTGAAAGAACAGGGAGATCCTACGGATGAATCGGATGTTGACGGCGAGGGCTTACCTCCAACTACGTGTTCAAAAGTCATGAGAATCTACGTGCAAAGCGTCAGAAACCCAGCAATCACGTGCTCAGTTGTATGGTACATATTCCACATTTTAATAACCACAGCGTAACTCTTATTTATTTTAGATCCAACATGGTAAACTGAAACTTCTGAAGCATCCCTTGGTTTCAAGATGGATTAAACAGAAATGGACAAATGCAAAGAGGATTTATATCTGCTTCTTTATATTATACTGCACCTTTCTTTCCTTTCTTACGTCGTACGCTATGGTGTCTTCTATCCCAGCTCTGAACCCACTCTGTACGTATATTACAATACATCATTAAGGTATTGTTAACAATGTCTATTTGTATTTGCTTAACTGCAAATTAAGGTGGAGGAGGTAATGGCACAGGTTCGAATGGAACCATGGGTTGCAGTAAGTTTTCACAGTAATACTAAAATTGATTAATGAGCATCTTTGTGTAGTGGTCAATGGGAATTACCTGCTCATCGGCGGGATCATTACCATCATCCTAGCTGGACTCCACATTGCTATCGAATTTCAGCAAATCTATCAACGAGGCATTAACTATTTTAGAGACTGGGAAAATTATTTACAACTTTTCGTATTCGCTGGATCAATCGCGTTTGTTTCTACTATCGGAAGACCCTGCCAGTGTGTGGAGGCACAGAAATGGCAGTTGGGAGCCTTTGTGATCTTTTGTGCTTGGTTCAATTTGATTGTACTACTTAAGAACACTCCTGTTATTGGAGCTCCAATTAACCTTCTGTTCAATATTTGCTACAATTATCTCAAACTTGTCTACCTACCAATATTATTAGTCATATCATTTGGACTTCCTTTCTACATGTTGTTCGTGATTAATGATAATGGCATGGTAAGAATATGAATGTAACCATTCTATCATTATCTCTGAATCATCTCTTTCAGAATAGCATCAAAGGATTTGTTAATGTTGGTTGGTCGCTCCTGCGAACCTTAGTTGGTACAACGGGAGATACCGGATTTAGTGATGTGTTTCTGGGTTCCCCCCTTCCGTATTTGCCAGTGGCAGCCATAATTTTCATCATCTTCCTGATTCTAATGCCAGTGCTGTTCAATAACATGTTGGTAGGTACTGTACGCGTGTGTGGAATTTGGAGAAGTGGAAATATTGCATGTTATAATGATGAAGTGAATAAAGGATTAGATCAGTTTTGCTCACAATAGGTCGGACTTGCTGTCGGTGACGCTAGCGACGCTCTTCAAGAAGCAGATTTGAAGAATGTCGCATGCCAAGTAAGAAGGTATAATTTAAACGCTTGTGGGATATGCAGCCCGCCCATTGAATGTAATGGTGACACATATGTATTGACACGCTATATATAAGTAAATACAAGTAGCGGCTCGCCTTATTGATTTTTGCTGTTTAACATTTAATTATTTCACTGTTATACGAGCTTACCCTAATTGAATTGATATCCAACGTCTGGATAGAACAAAGCTCGAATGTCATTACATGGCAACTAGCTAAAATCATAGTAGTCTATATAATCTATGCTAAAATCGAAAACATTTGGTACGAAAACTACAATTTCCTGGTGAATTTAGTTGTGTTTGCTGATGTGCGAATGTGCTGATGTGCAAGCTGCTACAGTAACTTTGTATTTGTGTAAAAAAAGGCTATGCTGTTGCGTACCTTTACACGCGTATATCAGTCTTCTTGTCTTTAATTCGTGCCCCAAATCTTTATGGCAAATGTCCTAACTAAATTCAAGAATAGTAATAGCAATGAAGTCGAAGAAATGAGTAAGCCAAGTAGTAACTTTTGCTGTCTAGGTTGCTACATGTAAATATACGTATGGGATAATATTGCCGCGAGACCTAATGCATATATGTGCTACTTTTCAAGAGAAGAAAAAGATAAACAATGGCTGCATAGAAGTAACCTAGATAAATATTCTGCATATAAGTTGTTGTTTAATTCTCTATTAAGTTCTTTTCGCTGCAAAAAATGTATTCATTATCCCAAACATTTCCTTTGTGCAATGTTATTTCTTTTGAGGTATCATTGCGTGCCAAGATTCCTGAAATAATTGTTGTTATTTTAATTCAGGTGGAGTATATCATTTTAACGGAGGATGCCTTTCCATGCCTAAAGCGAGAGCTAGTCGATAAAGACACCGAAGATCCAGCCAAAGACGGGAAAACAAAGATATTTGATGTACGCCATCTTTATAAAAACTTTTTTAAAGACAACGACCAAGAAGAAGACGAGGAAGATGCTTTAGGTAGAGAAGACCTGTTGTCTTTTGAAGACGACGTTATGGAAGAATTAGAAGAGCTCCGTAGCGAAATGCAAGAACATGACGAAGTACTCAAGAATGAAATGCTTAAACGGGACCAAGAAATAAAGAACCAGCTGAAGAATTTGCACGCTCTCCTCGAATCAATACAACAAAAGTTAAACTGAAAACTACTAGATTAGTCGAAATGCTAGCCTAATTAGTTATTAGATGCTGCAGCGCATTGTTTTACCTTTTGAATTAATGCATAACACTTTTGAATGGTTTATTCTATCCAGGGTGCACGCGGTATGGCCTTCAATTCTTGCACGCGATTTGCCAAACCATACATGCTGCGTACACGTGTACTCAGCAGTGGCGGATACAGGGGGGGGGGTCGGTGGTGTCCGGACCCCCCCCCTCAGACCTGATGATGAATAAGATTAATACTTTGATTCATTAGCGAAACCAATTAACAACATCCACGTGATATTCTAGAGAGCGGGCAAGCGTGTTCACTCGGGCTCGGAAAGTATCTTAAATTACTTTTCAAAGAAAGTAAAAGGTAATTTATGCGTACAGGAATCGCGCGCCTGTTATGACTTCAACCACCCGATCGCGTTATCTCATTACGTGAATGCAGCTGCGTGAATGCATGAGGGCCCACATGCACACACCACTTAGACTACTCCTTCCCCCCCGCAGTCCTATTAGAAATCGATCCAACCCCCCCCCCCCCCCCGTCCCCCTCCCTTTCAGACTTACCTCGCTACGGGCCTGGAGTTTCTTTTTTATACTTCAGTTATTTATCTTTTTTGACACATGCAGATATGGGTAAGACGCAAGATGAGGATATTGTGCATGCCTATAACTTGATACACAGTGTCATCAGTGATATTGCAATTTTCAGAGAGAACATTGAAAAATATTTTCATGATTGGTTTATGGATGCTAGCAGAATTGGTAGTGAGTTAGGCATAGTACTTACAGTTCCACGTCTATCTGGAAGACAACAACACAGGGCTAATGCAGGTCCAGAAAATCCAGATCCTGAAGTTTATTACAGAATTAATATGGCAATTCCATTCTTGGATCACATGGAACAATTGCAAGAACTAAACAATAGTTCATCGTGACAGTATGGTTGGTAGTCACTTATTTTATCTAGTTCCAACATTAATAATTAATCACAGTGATTTACAAGAGCTTGCAAAATGTTTGTTGTTTTGGGAACGTGATTTACCTAGTGCTTCATCACTTCTATCTGAATTAAAACAGTGGCAACGTTTTTGGAAACTAAAATCTGAATCCCTTGATAACATCATTCCTGCAGATCTGGCACATTGTATCCATGCAGCTGATGAAGATGTTTTCCCCAACATACGAGTACTATTAATTATTGCCTGCACTATACCTGTGTCGAGCTGTGAAGCAGAAAGGTCTTTTTCAGCATTGAGGCGTATTAAATCCTATTTACAAAGTACAATGAGTTCTGAGCGTTTTGCCGGATTAGCACTGATGCATTTGCATAGTGATGTTGATATTGATATTGATGAGGTGTGTGAAGCTTTTATCAGCAAACACAACAGAAAAATGTTTCAATCTTGTATTTTGTACCAATAAATGATTTTGTAGTAATTGTATAGATTCATTGTACTGTTTTATTAGTTCATTCAGTGTCAAATGTGAAATGGCGATAAATACGTATTTTAATTCCACAGCTATCTGCCATGATAGGAAAATAGGTCTGTTAAATAGAGATTACTCATTAATTTAGGATACGCAGTTTATGAGTTGCA
The DNA here is from genome assembly GCA_013339895.1 of Ephydatia muelleri. NCBI lineage: Eukaryota > Metazoa > Porifera > Demospongiae > Spongillida > Spongillidae > Ephydatia > Ephydatia muelleri. The sequence continues at coordinate 2,941,942 of JABACO010000014.1, forward strand.
CTGAGAATAGAGTCCCCCAAACCGAACCACGCACAGTATTTTCAAGTTTCTATAGAATGTCACCAATTATGTGCGGGATGACGATCCGTCAAAAGCTTCCGCGCTTAGCGCGGGAGGGGGCACATCCCCCTCCCGGACCCTCCCCCTATTAATTATTCATGTCGGACCCCCCCCTTCCAGAATTCCTGTATCCGCCCCTGCTCAGTCCTATAAATAATTTACGGTACAAAACAAAGCTACAGCTGCAGGTGTAATATGAGTGTTGAAGATATATTCACTTAATGCTGCTAAACTCTATTCTCTCTATTCTGTAATGAGAAATGCACTCAATGACCACCTGCACATTAAGGACAATGTTATGACAATCCTAGGGAAACGTAACCTTTTAAATAGGAAAAATATGGTGATCTTACTAAAAATCATGCCAAATGTAGTGCATTAACAATCCCTCGTGGGCTAAGCTGAGAAAAATCTGGTGTGCTTCGTATTGAAGCACCCCATACAAGTCTATGAGAAGATATACGGTAATGTTTGATGATTCGAAAACCGCGAATTAATTACCTAGTCCATTTGACCGCTGATTTCTGGATATGTAGATGCTTCAGTGTGATGTAGTAATAGTTGTGGGCAACACTATACATATAGCATATAGTGCAATATTGCCCGCGCAGCAATAGATAGACCACTTTCTTTAGAGAAACCGTTATATAAATGTAACGCGCTGGCTAATCCAATAACCGGCTCTTGCGCAGTTCGTTCCTTGGCGTCTACCGACTATTTGTGATATTTGTACTGTTGGCTATGTCTAGTCTAGTCTGTCTGTCCTTCTCTGTCTGTCATTGTGCATGCTCTATAGGTGACGTTATAGTTGCCAGTCAGTCTGTCCATCTGTGAAATCCTATATAAGTGTATTGCTTTTGTGAGTGACTGCTCTTGAATATTGACCGCTGCCCGTGATTGGGCTGCACCGTCCAACCTACTGACAATATGCGTGTAACGTGTACAGCGGCGACACTACACTATTCTAGAACAGTGCCTCCGTCACCTGTCTATATTCTGTATAATAATTATAATTATAATTATAATTATGTATTTTTGTATCTCGTTCAGTTGCATACCTGCATATTAAATTGCTGCTACTACAGTATATCCTAATTGGCCACTTACACTGGCGTAGTCGGCACGAGTATGTCCGGGAAGCCGTTACTCCTGGCCGGAGGTATTTAGTGGCGAGTCTCAAGACTGGATTGAGTGGGCAGAGCATTTCGAGAGTGTAGCGACTGTAAATAAGTGGGACAGCGACGACGATAAACCGAAGTGGCTCAAGAACTTAAGCGTTTTGCCCTAGCTAGCTGGACGACACGGGGTACTCCTCCCGCACCCACCCTATATGCAGCCCCCCTTCATAACAGCGATAACAGCGCCTTAGTTAATTGCCACCCTCCCACTTCTTGGAAGAACGCCTCGCTCTTTAATCAAATGACATGTAACGATATTTCAGTCTGAGCCCCCCCCCCCCCCCCCCCCCCCCCCCCCCCCTAAATATACCAGGGGACCTACTGAGCGATTCAACATGACCTGAAAGCATTAGTGTCACGTTGGAACGCACAGGATCAGATGCAGCAGTCTTCCCAGCAGCTTTTCAATGATCTGTATTGTTTATAGTCAGTATTGGAGGCCACTTTGGTTAAAACACACAGTACATGTTACATCTCAGGGAGTGCACGGTGCCTGCATGTGGATCCTAAGAGCTAACACACCGATCCGCGCGACAAACACTCAGTGATACCCTAGCCACTGCGATGTTGACATTCTCACCATCAGACCTCCATCAAGTGTACGCTTTGTAGTGAGTGGTCTGTGGTTGCGAATTCGTGCAGTGCATGTATTGAGATGTGTGTACTAGTGTGAGAGGCATAGTGTATGTTTGAAGTGGACTGTCAAAAATGTGTACTAGTTTATCAGCTGCATGACAGATAATGGGACACATGTACAGTATAGCAGCTGCATGACAGATAATGGGACATATGTACAGTATAGCAGCTGCATGACAGATAATGGGACACATGTACAGTATAGCAGCTGCATGACAGATAATGGGACGCATGTACAGTATAGCAGTTACTATAGGAGTTGTGCCTGGAACTACTCCAGCACCTCAATCAAGGGAGCACGTGATTCATATATCAGGCTGTTAATTGGGGTTACGTTTCTGAAGGCTCTACCTCTGATTCAACCATGCATATGGCTTGACAGAAGGTTTAAGCCTAAGGGATAACCGGCTTATATCCGAACTGCACTCGTTACTAGTATAGCGTGGTCTGGGGACCAGACACCTGGCAGTTATGCAATTGACTGCACACTGCGGAGGATAGTCTAGCACTGCCGGTGCAGATGTTGGGGGTCATTAGATGTAGCTATGTTGTCCCAGATTGAATAATAGTCAGCGAATGTAAACTAACAATTCATTCCCTATAGGATTGTATTGTTTGGGCAGGATAATAAAGCCCAAACTCTAGTTTTAATGCAGAATAATCGATGTATACAAGTCAATGTGCACAAAATTAACAGTTTTCTAACCAAAGACTAGTAATACGTACATCTAACAGCCGTTAGTTCAAGTTCATTATTCATCGATAAATGATGTGATTAATGACATCAGAGTTAGGTAAGGGTCATGTTGGATGGTTATTATGGTTATTGCATGTTCTGTGGGTGTGGTGAGGATGGTTATTATGGTTATTACACGTTCTGTGGGTGTGGTGGGGATGGTTATTATGGTTATTGCATGTTCTGTGGGTGTGGTGAGGATGGTTATTATGGTTATTGCAAGTTCTGTGGGTGTGGTGGGGATGGTTATTATGGTTATTGCATGTTCTGTGGGTGTGGTAAGGATGGTTATTATGGTTATTGCGGGTAGAGGCTCACTATGAACAGCTGCACTGGTTGTAGACACTGTGGCACCATACAAGTAGAGAGAAACTATTCCTGAACTTTCCAGATGGGGCAGTGACTGATCTGAGACGACATGTGTTTGGGCTTTTCTCTTCATTGCCACTGCTATCATGGATAAGCACATGATGGTGATGTTAGATAACTATATATGGCATTATGAAAGGTAAGGTGCATGGTTTTCAATGTATGCGTTATGAGCCTTGTGTGTGTATGTGATTCTAGTCAGGACTAGTGGCAGCCAACTAGCGCAACACTTGTGATGCCATGCATATTCTCCTAATTCATGGTAGGTGGTTTCACATTACAATTATGGTGATGTAGTCACCAATATGTATGTCTTCATACAGGAAGAACACCTAACATGTTTGTCATGCAGATGTTACCATTAAAGTGGTGCACACCAAAGCCCTGAATGGGAGCACAAGTTGCTGGCACAGGCTCTCCAGACAGATTGGACATTGCAGTTGTCCCAGGACAGCTGGACTGTTCAATTAAGCTGCTAAGAGGTATATCAGGTGGGTGGTGTGTTGGTGCAATTGCTTTGATGGTTTAATGATAGTGGTTGTTGGATGACCTAGTTAGTGTTGACCTGGTGCCTCTTTTGGGATTACACACCTGTGCGTAAAGAATACACAGTACAAACTCACACAGATATGCATGTTCTAACACCATGCATCCGTCTTCAGCCTGTGCCTTCCACTCAATAATTGCTGTGGAGCTGTAGCAAGTTTTAGGCTTGTCCATGATCCGCTTACACAAATAGCAGAATGGCAGGATGGATGTAGAGGAGTTGTTAATATCAATGGTCAACCATTCTGTAGCATAGCGCAGACCAGCAGCGTAAACCCTACGGCCACGTAAGGTAGCTTAGCAAGTAACTATAATTAAGACTCATTTACACACAATTCAATGCTACCTAAAGATGGTGCAGTGTGTAATAGGCATTATAGTCTCCTCCCGTACATGTATACATTACAATTCTATGAACTCTGAACTGATGAAAATGCCCTTCTTTTTCTTCCCTTTAGCCATCAAAAGGCTTCCACAGAGGTTTCTGAGGCTGATTTCTGTGGTGATCATTTGCTATTCAGTTGACCAATCAAATAAGCAATTCATGTGCCACATTATTCATAGAAAAGCAAAACTGTTTTGTGTATGGTGAACAAAATAGTGTGGCTGTGTCAGAATGGGGTTTCTGTATACCTAAATGTATATTGTTGACGATGCAGTATGCTGACCTTGTTCTGAATTTGTCTGTGCTTGGCATTTTCACCTTAAAGTACCCCCTCTCCCCTACGATAAAACTGGCAGCCGCATCAATACGAATTGCAATATGAAGAGCGCGCAAATGGTGTATTAATTGTATCTACTACGATGATATTACATTTGAACCAGAGTGATTAGCACGCATTAGACGATAAAATAAGCGTGATGTGGCTTGCTCAAGAAGCGACATTTTAAATGAGATGCAGGCGAATCAATTTTCATGAGTGTATGGTACAGCCTAATTATGGACTTAATGTCCAGCCACAGAGGACTTTGCATGTAGCTGTAAAGACTTTTAATCTATTATTAATCATTTTCATTTTATCAATCTTAGCTAAATGAGTCATTGCACCAGTGAAAGTATAACTTGTTACATTCATAGCCTGAGTTATAGGTTGATGTCTGAAATTCTGGCAGTGCACGGTTCTAGCACCATTATGGATAAATTATCACAATATTCCATCAAAGTACAGTATATTATTGCACATTATTACCTCTTTGTACAATGTGCAGTGCACATATACAACACTTTGCTGCAGAGATACAATACAAATATTCCTATACAGAAATTCTGGTTGATTTGTTCTGTTCACATGCATGTGTAATACTCATTTGAAAGTGGTTCTTGCATATCACGAAGAATCCTAAAAGACAATTTTGCACACATAATACACTTGCACTTCATTTGACAAAGGAGATACATGTACATGAAAATGCTGTGAAAAATATATACTATTTTGCTCTGGTGCCTATTACATGATACATATAGCTGCTGTATAACTATATACACTGTAGCACGATATTACCACAAATGTTACAACTAGATTGTTGCATACAGTTTAAATGAAATTTCATCATTGTGATTCTGTCAGCAAAACAATTGACAATAAGAGTTTATATTGCATAAAGGCAGCATGAATGCATTGGCAGTAGAATATGGTTTGATAAGACACAATAGCCATTAACATGAAGCATGCCCTTCATTTGACTTATGCATGAGTAGTTAGAATTTTTCCTGTCTGCACAATGTGTGAGCTGTACGAATGTGATACATTTTAGTGGTCACACTTGAATTAAATGGTATGGTTGCAAGGATTGATGTCTGAATGATATAAAAACATTAAAAAAACAATGAACAGACTGAAGTGTAGTCAATTATAATCTTTTAAATACAGCATAGATACTGAATATTGTACCTTTGAAAATTTAAACCACCAAGTTTTCGGCTTTCCATTTTCTTCATACTCTGATAACCGTCCAGCTAGTATCTCTCTTGCGCTTCGCTCTTCCTCAAAATCAGCTTTAAATATTTCAGCCTACCAAATTACAGTACACACAGTCAAGTTTCCTGTACAATTCTGTAGTCTGGTGTTGTTGCAGGATTTATAAATGCTCAGTACACTGACTGTCACCTTTCTTATAAACAATAATGTATAATTCCATGTTTACATTGGGCATCTAGAAACTGAAGCTGGGATTGCTTTGTACAAACACAACATTGTGCAAACTGGGACTACATTAAATGCACGTACACATTAATACTTAAAGCCTTTTAATTTGTTAAGAGCTTCAAATCTATAGTTAATTTAAAAAATGCAAGTTAATGCAGTAAGCATGACAATTCTACCTGATGTTGCAACACATGATTTTGACAACTGAGCTCCATCTCTTGTTTTTTTTAAGTTTGTACCTCCAATTTCAGTTCATGGCAGTGGTCCTCAATCTTATGTTTCTAAAAAAGGAGCAAATGCCACAAGAGAGACAAACGGTATTGTGATAATAGTTATGCATTGTGCACTACAGTAAATAAATACTACCATTCTTCTTGTCATACATTATCACCGCACATTTTGAGGTTATTATTATTTATCACTATCTAGAGTAATCATGTGAATTTAATTTACATAGAAATAGTGACTCACTTCCTTTTGTAACTCCAATGTTTCTGCATCATGCTTTGATAAGTAATGCTCCAAAAATTGTTGGCACTCATGCTTTGTCTTCTTCATCTCCATTTCCAATAGTTTGCACTTTCTTCTTTCTTTGTCTATCTCAATTTGCATTAGACTTTGCTGCTGTTCCTTTTCTGATTGCATAAAAATTAATTCATGTTTGCTCTCATTTAGCCTGGTCTCAAATTCCTGTTTTGCATCTTCCAATTGTCTCTGCACTGCAGTATAGTCCTTGAGTATGGTTTCAATCTCCTCTTCTTTTTCTTGCATGTCTTTCTTATTTGCTCTCATTTCACTTTCCATATCACACATACGAGAAAGAAGACCTTTATTCTCTTTTTCTAGTGCTTGCTTCATATCATCTAGCACATCACTCTGTAGGTAATAATTGCAATGACAACTTCTTTTCGAGAAGATCTATACATTGGTAGTGACATTTGGGCAATCATGCAGCAAGACAATTCAACAGTTCATTTTGCAGTTAGAAATGGAAGTAAAGTAGACATTATTACTACGATCACTGCTGTGCAATACTATTCACTGCATACTTACAGGATGCTCTCAAATGTAGAGGTGATTTGTCTTATCACATTAATACTTACATCATACTCTCTCTCAACCCTAACATCCAGTGTACTTTATCAAACAAAAGTTGCTTGTGTTTCCTAACGCATATACATACTATCAATATTATCAATTAGTTGCTGTGTGGCACAAACCATGCCTCATGATAAAACCCAAAAGATAATAAATAAAAGTTAAACATCATACAAATAAAGAAAATTAATTATATTTGGCATAATAAATTCTGACACAATGGGGACCCCAAGTTCCATATCATAGTAACACCCATATGGGTGGTACAAAATGAATGGTTTCATGTGGTAGGCTATTATAGGGTGCTCGATCATTTGGGGCCAAACAAGTTGTGCTGTCACCCACAAGCAGAGCTTTTTACACACAGAAGATACAAGCTGAGATTGTTACAAAACTATAACAATGTTCAGTACATGTACACAAAGTGTTCTTGATGAAGTGTTGTAGTAACTGCCGTAACGGCATGGTAATTGCAGAGATGCACAACAAACGAATGTAACATGATTCTCGTTTTACGTCTCTACATTTGCACCTTGCAGTTTTTAAAACTACTTTAGCGCACCAAAAGTCGCCCGCTATTGTTTTTTTCAATGTGCATAGTTTTTTGTATTGTGACAAATTCTGAAGCTCTCTTTCCTGTGGCATTCCTTTGATTCCACTTGATAATATTCAAAAGAGATGAAAAAGACATCCAACTATAGCTAGTGAGTTACGTAAAGAACATAAGATTTGGTAATCTGTCAAGATTTTAAGGTAACTATAATCAAAATTCAAGCAAACATGCAAAGAACTTAATGTGACAAATAAGCTAAAAAAAACTGCAACGAGAGAGAGACAGCAAGTGCGACTGGCTGCTGCTCATAAATACTGCATTAGAAGAGTCATTTTGCGCCAAACATTGAAACCCTACAAAACGGTGCTAGCCATATGCAAAAATGAAAAAATCACAATCTATCCTATTAGGTTAAGGCAGAATTCAATCTATATACAAGTAATATCCTATGCTTTACCTTCAGTATGTTTTCAAACTCCCACGGATATTCATGACACAGTTTTTCCACATCAGAACAAAGGTCTGATGTGACAGGCCTACTATCTGGGTTATCCTTAAGACATTTGGTAATCAGTTGATATAATGGGTGGGCACTGCCCAATTCTTCCATCCAACGTCTTCTTTTAAGTAGCTGCAATTCTTTCCTCTCACAAACATCCTTTGGAATGTCGGTCACTTCAAATGCAATGGGTAATTTTTGATTGCCTGTGTACAACGCTACAACTCCAAAGCTAAATATGTCCAATTTCAAATCGTAGTTTGGCCTCTCTGTTAGAGCCTCCGGTGGCATGTATGCCAGGGTTCCTGGAGCAAGGGTGAGCGCAGGTAAGACCTCTTTGAGTTCAAACATCCTGGACACACCGAGGTCAGCAATCTTGGCCCTCATGTCTGGCGTGAGAAGAATGTTGGATGCAGTGAGGTCTCGATGAATAATGGGAGGCTTTTGGATGTGCAGATGAAGCAAGCCATGGGAGACATCACACAGTACAGAGAACTTTATTGGGAGGACGATATTGGGGTATTTAGACAAACAGTGATCCAAATCCATGTGCATATACTCCATTACAATTGACATGTCTCCAATGTGATTGTTACCCATAGATCCTTTGTAGATGCCTACACTGAACAATGTTTGGGTGTCTGAGTCTGTTCAATACTTCACATTCTCGACGAAATTTTACAGACACTGTATTCTCTGTACCACCTCATGGATTGTTTTGGCAATGCACCGTACACCATGTATTTTTAATTCGTGGACTGACCCATACGAACCTCGTCCTTTCTCATGGCAACTCCCACGAATATTGATGTCTCTGGGTAAGAATACGCTGAGGTCAGCAGGATCATTTTCTGCCATGAACAATAATGAAAATGGAATCGTATTAACTATACTCTAATCCTGCAAAAGAAGAGAACAGTAAAATGTGTAAAAGACATTCTAAAGACACTAGTTAATAATTTGACAGATTGCCTGTTATTTTTGAGCAGCATTTATCTTAATTGTCCTTAACAAAGGAACACACTAAAATTATTAATTCTTGAGCTCCAGAATACTACAGTAGGTGCCTCAAATATGCAAGTGCAGATCTGTTAATAGGGCAGTCTGGTGTGTCTAACATACCTGACCAATCTGCTTCCTGTGCTCTGCAGCCCATATTTGATACTAATACTACCGGAAAATGTGAAGTGAAGTTCTGATTTAAGATTATAGCTAGACACGGGTTGTGCACAAATGATTGCCACACCACTGGGATGCAGGGTGCTATTATAAACACTTGGAGATCACACACACACACACACACACACACACACACACACACACACGCTACGCTGCAAGTACTTTTGCTGGTCACTTAGACAACCATATGATTGCTTGATTCACAATTACAATTTTATGGTGCCAGAATAGTATAATCATTGGTTTACTTCCACTATTAACCAATAATATCACAAACCAAAAATAATAATGTAGGAATGACAAGGATTTCAATTAACATGAATTTGCATGCGTTCTACATCTATGCTCTATACACAGCTCTTGAACCATATTGTAGCGCACTCACAGTCCCAAACAGACTACAAACTTTATGACAGTGTCTCACCCTACACATACAATACACTCAATTATATACCAGCCAACTATTGTTCTTTAATGCACACGGCACTACAGTTCTCGATAGTTCTGTCGTCAGGCTGTCGCTAGTAGTGTTGCTCATGCGTACAGCTGTTGCCATCGTTACACAGCTCCCCATCCAATGAAACTGTGTCCTCACAGTTTGTATGGGTATGAGCAGAATGAACAACAATGTGCCCATACCAATGTGGAGGATGTCTGTTCCGAGTTGAGCGACGCAACTGTTCTCCAGGTTGAGGTAATTCCGGCTCAGCAGGTGGCTGTGGAGGCTGACGGGGTGCAGGGGCTACATGTTCCTCTACTGCTGGCCCTGGCTCTGGCCTCCTAGTTTCCACGTATATGTATTGCTCATCCTGTAAATCAGCCATTGACTCTTGTGGCTCTTTGTTAATCTCCTCCCCTCTTGACTCCTGTTCTTCACTTGGTGTTCCCTTCTCCTCCTCCTCCTCACTTGGCTCCTGTTCTCCATGAGGTGATGCCTGCAAAAAGGGTTTCAACCGATTGTAATGCACAATTAATCTTTTTCGCGGATGCGCCAGGCGTTGGATATCATAAGTCACTTCACCCTTTTTTTTTAATACTTGATACGGTCCTTGCCATGGTCGATGAAATTTGGAAGACTTTCCTTTTGGGACAGCAGGGGTGTAGAGCCATACATGATCTCCTTTCCGGAAAACACACCGCGTATTCTCCTTCTGATCGTATCCAGTCTTCTGACGCTGCATGCCTTTCTGTGCATTCTGTCTGACGTACTGATGCACCAGCTGGAACCTTTTCTTCAGATAGTCTACATATTCGACCCCTTCCTGCAGGACCTGCTCAGTACTAACTGGTAGATTGAACATCAAATGCTCTGGCAGCACCACCTCCCTCGGTAAGCAAACATCAATAATGGCAATTGCACATCCCAGTCACGTTCAGCATCAACAACTGCAATGCTCAACAAATTTAACAATGTTCTGTTAAATCGTTCAACTAACCCATCCGATTGGGGGTGATATGGAGACGTGCGAGTTTTTCGAATTTGAAGAAGGTCACATATGTTTTTAATGACCTTACTTTCAAAGTTTCTACCTTGGTCTGAGTGCAATTGCTCAGGCACACCAAAACGACAAATAAATTCATTCACCAAACATTTAGCTACAGTTATTGCCTCCATGTTAGGTATTGGGTAGGCTTCCGACCATTTAGTAAAGTAATCTGCAATAACAAGAATATACTTGTTGCCTCTAGAGGTTTCAGGTAAGGGCTCCATAATATCCATCGCCACACGTTGCAGCGGCCGCACTGCAGGGTCAAGCTGCAGGGGTGCACGTAGTTTTGCAGGTGGAGGCTTCCTAGATGCACATGATAGACAACCAGAACACCAAGCAGCTACATCTTTGCGCTGCCCTACCCAATAAAAACGCTCACGCACCTTTGCAAGGGTCTTGCTAGTTCCAAAATGACCTCCCCTTATTGAACTATGTAAGGCTTCTAATAGCACCGGGACCAGAGTAGGAGGGACAACTAACTGCAACCTATTATGAAGCCCCTTGCAGGGAACATCTTACCACTGCCTATATAACACCCCATTCTGCAAAACCAGATATGAAGACTGAGCCCACAATGCTTGGGTATGCGAAGACAGGTGCTTCGGAAATACCCGAGGGATAATCATTTTCCATCCATTGAATAACTTGCCCAATGCTGGAGTCCTGTCTTTGTTCCTCAGCAAGTTCATCCAGAATCCAACATGGCAGCCAGATATCCGATTGCATCGTACAAACCTGCGGAAATGATAACTGACACTGAGGGCAAGGCATACAGGACAAGGCATCAGCGTTGGTATGCTTAGTACCAGGGCGATGAACCACCTCAAAATCATATTAAGAAAGGCATTCCAGCCATCTAGCCACTTGACCCTCTGGTTCATGGAAACTCTGCAACCACCGCAAGGAAGCATGGTCTGTCCGCACTGTAAAACGCCTGCCATACAGATAAGGGCGAAAATGTTTGATGGCCCATACTAAAGCAAGCATCTCACGCCTTGTAGCACAGTACTTCCTTTCAGCTTTAGACAGGGACCTGCTTGCAAAGGCAATGACACGTTCCACACCCGATACATACTGTGACAGAACAGCCCCAAGCCCCTCCCCACTAGCATCGGTGTCCACCATAAATGGCTGGTTGAACACAGGGTAGCCCAATATGGGAGATGTTACCAGGCGTTCCTTAAACTGTAAAAATGCAGCGTCACAGTCAGATGACCAATGCCACACATGGCCCTTTTCAGTAAGCTTTACTAAAGGAGCAACTATAGCAGCAAAATTTCGGACAAATCGTCTATAATATGACGCTAACCCCAAGAATTGTTTCAAATCTTGCAGACAGGACGGAGTAGGCCAATCAGCAATACACCTTGTTTTGTCTGAATCAGTCTTAATACCATGCTCTGACACTACATGCCCTAAATATTTGATGCTCTTTTGCAACAACAAACACTTACTGGGTTTTATTTTCAAACCAGCTTGTTTCAGACGATCAAAGATCTCTCGCAACCTTGTGAAATGCTGTTGGACTGTTGCACTGAAAATCAAGATATCATCCAGGTAGATAAGACATGTGGTCCAGTGGAGTCCTGCTAGCACTCGCTCCATTAGACGCTGAAAAGTGGCAGGAGCATTTGTAAGACCAAAAGGCATGACACGGAACTGAAATAGACCATATGGAGTAACAAATGCCGTTTTCTCACGATCTTCAGGTGCCACCTCAACCTGCCAGTATCCGCTTGTAAGGAGAACCACCGTGCAGACCCCAGGACATCCAGTGTTTCGTCAATGCGAGGTAGGGGTTGTGCATCCTTCTTGGTCACAGCATTTAACTGTCTGAAGTCCACACAAAATCTTGTGGATCCATCCTTCTTTTTGACCAACACTACTGGGGATGACCATGACCCCTGACTAGGTTCTATCACCTGTCTTTCCAACATGCCATCCAGCAACTCTTTCACTTCCTCCCTCTGATGAAAAGGCAACCTACGCCCTGACTGTTTAATTCCTTTATGGTCCCCAGTAACAATGTGATGGTAAACTAAATCTTTTCTCCCTAGATCACCCTCATATTGTGACAAAATACCACTATACTTCAATAACAGTTGTTGTAACTCATCCTTCTCATTGTTCGTAACACCTTCTGCCACCTTATCGACCAACTGCTTGGCAATGCTCTGAACACTAGTGTTATGGCTCCCCTGTGTATCCACTCCAGCCGAGCATGCCATGCTATTGTGTTCATCCAAAGAATGCAGTGTGCCTACCACCTCCTGCTTATGCAGAACAATAGGGAAAGAAGAAGGATTAAGCAACTGGACAAGTACTTCTTTTGACCCCTTACTCACAAATGAGACAGATCTAGCCACCATCAAGCCATGACGTTCCGTGAATGCAACATTGGGTTCTAACAATACAGAACCATTTACACCACAGGCCACCATTACATGCAGCAAGAATTCGCATTTGAGATGACCCAGGGACCTCCACGTGCTCAATAAGTTGCACATCACAAACCCCAACTGGTGATCGACTTTTCCTATCTGTTTCCATGCTTAATGCCTCATTTCCTGCTACAAGTACTCTAGCGCCTAAATCTAGTTGGCAATTAAACTTGGAAAGAAAATCAGCTCCGATCAAGCACTCTTGTGTCAACTGACTAGCAACTAAGACTGGGAAGTTAGTATGTATGCTACCAATATGCAAAGGCAACTCAACTTGACCCAACAAGTTCAATTGTTGCCCATTTGCTGTAACCACAGGGTGGTTAAGATCTTTTAGATGGTAACCATATCCTCCACCTTTTAATACATCCCTCCATACATCTTTCCTAATTAGTGTTACCCCAGAACCCGTATCAATGAGCATTCTAGTTAGTCTCCCTGCCACCTCTCCCTGAATCATCATAGATGAGCTTACAGCTTGCACCACACCTCGTCGTTTCAAACAATCACGCTGAGCATGCCCAAGCTCACCGCATTCCCAACACTTTAACTGCCTTCTTCCGTAGACAATCCTTTCTTACGTGTCCACGAGACTTGCAATTCCAGCACACCAGCCCCGTTTTCTCCCGTTCTTCACTATTATCTACTCTTCCCCACTCACTGCCCACCTTTCAGCTTCTCAGATAACCTTTGTACTTCTCGTCTCAGAGTCTCTACTTCGCTTCGTTCTATCTCGGCGTAAAGTAGCTGTAACTAATTCAGAATTAGAGCTCTCTCACCTTCTGTAGATGCCACAACTTCTTTCTGCCGCAACATTTGCAAATGCTTCTGTGCAGTCTCTACCATCTCGTGCTTACAGGCTAATTTCAACGCATCGTCCAAGGTTTTTGGCTCTTCTTTCATTAGCGCTAGTTGCACCGACGAAGAAAGGACTCCCTGAATAAACTGATTGCGCAGCAGGTCCTGTAATTGTTCTGCTGGCCACGCAGGAAAAGCTTTATCTGCCATACCCTTCAGAGCACCACAGAACTCCATTAATGACTCCCCAACTTTCTGCACCCTCGTGCGCACTTTCAACTGCCACTCCAGCTCGCTACCTAAAGGTGCATAAGACCGCTGAATACAATCACATACCGCGTCATAGTCACCGTCTGAGCCAGCCCGTGGTGCGTAACCATGCGGTAAGGCTCGTCCTCTAACAGCGACAGTAGTTCCTTTGACCAGCTATCCTTCGCAATCTTCGCCTGAGTAGCATACATTTCAAATCTTGATAACCACAGCTTCCAATCGCCTTTAGCGCCAAAGCGTAGAGGCGGTCGAAGCGACATTCTGACAACCCTTTCAACAACAGTGGTTGTTCCCGTAGAAACCGGGTCCCCAGAGGTGTCCATGTTCTCTTCTTCAGCCATCCCACTTCTGACACCAATTGTAGCGCACTCACAGTCCCAAACAGACTACAAACTTTATGACAGTGTCTCACCCTACGCATACAATACACTCAATTATATACCAGCCAACTATTGTTCTTTAATGCACACGGCACTACAGTTCTCGATAGTTCTGTCGTCAGGCTGTCGCGTCGCTAGTAGTGTTGCTCCTGTTGCCATCGTTACAATATCTATGGTCCAACACACCGGACTGTTGCAACGCCTCTGAAATCCTACACTCGGGGATATGGATAGCCTCCCACATCGTTTAGTTAGAGCGTACCGACATCTTATTACTTCATGATATCCTAGTGGCTCGTTTAGCTGGTAATCAACCGTTCGTGTCAGGCCCGTAGCCAGGTCGGGAAAAGGGGGGGTTCGAAAATAATAAATGTGGACCTAAAGTGGGCGTGGATCACCAAAAGGGGATGGGTGCGGAAAGGGGATGTGCCCCCTCCCGCGCGAAGCGCGGAAGCTTTTGGAAACATTGATTTTGCAACTGAATGCAAACCAATTTGCAGACACATGATTCATACCGCTTTATAACTCTTCATTGTAATTTAGTAAATATAATTGCCAATGTACATGTAAGCGCTCATGCATAACTTTTATTCATAATCCATTTCGGTCGACATTTAGCCCCTTCTATGAGACACCGACAATACTTCTGATCCAATGCTTAGTCATATAGGCTAGCTAGTATATTATACACACTGCAATGCATAATGGATGCACCTTGCTGCGTAGTGATTTCAGGCTCGTTAGAATCTGGCGCAACCATTTCACTACATGTAGTTTTGCACTTATCAGAGTGATCGCTACATTCGATTTCCTCTGTGGCTGCCGCTGTGGCAGAATTTGTTTCTGTAACTAAAGGATCCGACTGTTGCCCATCTCCCGTTGCCTTTCGTTTTACAGTTGGTAAGAACACATCAAGCTTCTGGCACAAGGCAGCGGGTAGTTCACGCTCTCTTTTTTTTTGCTGGGAGCTACCCGGCATTTTCGATCGGCGCACGCGCGTGAGTATTGAGTATGAATTAAAATTACAGTGTAAATTAATGATTTCATCATAACTAGAACTAAACATGAATCAAGACCATATTATTAAATGCGGGAAAGACCAGGACTGGATTGGCCTAGCCGCCCAGGAATCGCCTAATCGCCTTATAGAGTGGCCGGGACCTTTACCGTACTTCCACATAATTGGACCTTTTCCCCCTGAGGGGGGGTTCGTTCGAACCCCCCGAACCCCCCCTGGCTACGGGCCTGCGTGTTACGTCCGCGTCGCGTCGCTGGCTGACAGTTAATTGTTCACCGGAATTCTAAAAGACGCGCAACGTTTACTCCTCTCGATTGAACATTACATAAGTGTAAGATCTATTTTTTTTTTAAGTTGG
The DNA here is from genome assembly GCA_013339895.1 of Ephydatia muelleri. Classification (NCBI taxonomy): domain Eukaryota; kingdom Metazoa; phylum Porifera; class Demospongiae; order Spongillida; family Spongillidae; genus Ephydatia; species Ephydatia muelleri. The sequence continues at coordinate 2,957,698 of JABACO010000014.1, forward strand.
GACTGCTTAAGGGCTTTTTGTTGTGCCTACTGTTTATAGTCAGCGGTATCTCTGTTACATGTGCACATAAATGATGTATTTGACACGAACCTGTATCTGACTTACTGTAACATGTACAAAAGCGGCCCTTCCGTTTTGGTAGTCGGTATTCCAATACACAACAAAGACCTGTAACAGTCGCTTGATGCCTGTGAGTAGTGATAAATCAAAAACGATACGTTCACCACCAGCGGCTGGACAATAAGTTGATAATCAGACAATACCGTAATTTACAAAGAACCACAACAAAAAGTAATATTGTATCTCATTATATTACATACTGTCATGTTTTGCGAACCACAATCATTCTTACTTTGAGACGTTTAGTAAAAATAAATAGCATTTGCAAATGCTGTAACATATCTGTAAACAAAACCATCGACGCGCAAGTACAAGCATTAATTATCACTGATAACGTGCGCCAGTTTTCACGCCCATGTGTTATTGGCGGGAAAAGAGAGGGTTACTTTAAGTGTGCGTAGTGGTGGAACCAACCGATAGAAAACGTTAGGCGAGCAATAAAACTCATCAGCACACATGGGGAAACACATATACAACACACAGAACTAGCCACAATGTTTGTAAACCTGTGATCTAGACGTGAGTTTTAAGGGGCAGTATTGTGGGGATCCACGCAATGAAGGTAAACCAGCGATGCAGAGTGTGTGGCCGCTTCTTAACGGAGGCTAGAGAGAGAAGGGGGAAAAGGAGTTCATACAAGTGCAGAGAGCTTGCAGACGATTTGCAGTCTTTGCAATTATATACACAGGCAATGACATAATGGGCCACTCAGAAATCATCTGAAGAGTACATAGTTTACTTCGCCCTTGTGATTGGAAAGTGTACACAGCAGTTGTCTGCAAAAACAATTATGTGTACTGAATTGATGCATGTATATACGTGTATGTACATGTAAGTTTACACTGGTCTTTTCTTACCAAAAACAACCAACCACAAAAGTCACCAGCAATACACAAAATTGTTGCTGGCATTTGTGCAGTTGCCCCTCCATCCAAATGGGATTTTCACTGGATGAGCACAGTCCCAATTATCCAGCAATCCTGAGCTGTTGTGTCCCATGTGCCTAATGATTGTGAGCCAACCACTGGAGCCATGTAGGGCATTGGTATGTACTGACTGTACCATCCAGTAGTTCGTGGCATAGGTCAAACTCAGATTATTGTCCAGCAGGTGGAAGACATGAGACAGTCTGTAGAGAAGATGGTAAGGACTAAACAAACACTGATTGAAAGCACGCAAATCGAAGGAGGAAATAATCAACAGCACCAAAGTGACTGACAAGGAATGTCCCTTTGTCTAGGAATTGGATGAAGCCCTCAATCCTTTAACATCCATAGGCAACAATACTTAGGCAAATTCGGGCAGGGAATAATGGCTCACATGATTGCCACAAAGCAAGTTTTCAAGAGGAACAATGTGCTTCCAGGGTGATACACAGAACCCTATCTGAAAGTACAAAAGATTATATCATACAAATCCAGACAGGAGGAACTGTAAGTAAAGAACAGGTGATGAGTGTTTATTTACGTCCTTCTGTAGCCATTGACTCTAGTGTGTGCAACTAAGCCTGGTCTTCCAAAAATGAGGCTTGTTGTAGCAGACTCTTTTAAGCAATGTGTGAGTGAAGTTCAGGGTGTGAGTGAAGTTCAGGGTCTGAGAAGGCTACTTTCACCAGAAAGACCTGAAACAGTTCTTGAGGAGGAGATCAGAACCATGAGAAGAAAACAAAAAATAAGATACTGACTGAAGCAGGGATATCACTAGATATTGATGCAAAGACTGGACTTGCAATGAAAGCTACGTTAGGTATGCCATGGAACCAACTTCGAACACTTTAGTGTAAATGTGTTGAGTACAGAATTCATGAATACATATGAAAGCACATTTACTGGTATTACAGACAGATGGTTGGCACATTCTGGTGTACACCTAGCAAGGCAACAAGTTATTGCTAAGAAAGAGATTGGAGACAATCTGAAGCTGAAATTGCACAATTCTGTTTTTCACATAGGGTGTGTAACCTCCCCTGCATAATTAAATCCGATTTTTCCGAATACTTTTAAAACACTAATTGATTTTTCAGGTTTATGAGGATCTGAAAATCGATTTTTCCGAATAGTTTTAAAAACAAATTTGTCCGAATTGGTTTTTCCAAATTTCCTGCCGAATACCTAGGTTATTCAGGTTAAGGTGCTTGTAGAGTGCACACTGAGAAGATAATTTATGTCTGCACAGAAATCCACCTGGTCTTGCACCCAAACCAGAGCTATGCATGTCAGCTTAATTAAAACACAGAGACACAAAGGTCTACAGTAGCATGTGTTTGTCAAATAGAGTTTAATAAATTGTATGTCTTTACCATGCACTTGTACATATCAATGTAAACCTAACCATCCAACACTAACCACTGAGACCAGACATCACCATTAAAAACTCACCTCACATCTGTTCTTTTCTAGATCATCCCCCCCCCCCCCACTTTATATCTATTTAAATCAATTAACGACTAATTAACGACTAGTTTGATGTAATCAGCAGTGTCCCATAAGTGTCTCTTCACCAGTTAGTGTCTCTCAAGAGTAGTCGTTTCTACTTTGTAGCAAGGAAACTATCCATGCCACGCCCATACCACGCCCATGCCACGCCCATATCACGCCCATGCCCCACGTGCGAGTCAAAGGAGGTACAGAATCTGCAAAGTCGTGTTTCCTATGAGGTATTAATCAGAACATTTGTACCACCTAGGCCTGACTTAGGACACACATCACAACATGCATCTACGTCTAAGTGTACAGTTCAAGTTTATTCACCATGAATGTGAGCAAACACACCCACACCCACATGCACACACATACAAACACACACATGCACACAAACACACACAAATATATGCACACACAAACACACACATATGCACACACAAACATCACACACACATACACACACACACAAACACATGCACACACACGCACACACAAACACACACAAGCACACACAAACACATGCACACACACATAAAAACACACACGCACACACACAAACACACACATGCACACAAACACACAAACACATACATGCACACACAAACACACACACATGCACACATACACACCACACATGCACACACACACACAAACACACACACATGCACACAAAACATCACACACAGCAAACATACACACACATACATACCACACATGTACACACACAACAAACATACACAATACACACTCGCTCCTACTCAACTTCTGCCCAATGCTGTACACAGCCTGGTGCGTCAGCGTCAGCTGCATCCCAAGAGACAGGAAGTGGCCGGCCAGAAGGGGCGAGTCCTCGGCCATGCACGAGCTCAACCACAGGCACGTCTCCCTCAAGAGAAGCACCGAAGAGAAAGGGAAACACAACTGGAACGCCATCAGAAAGTACTCCCCCGCGTCATCCTGCTTAGTCAACTTCACCTTGGCCTTGGTCCCCTTGGCCGCCACCACGCAAGCCCCAGCGACGACATACAGGTGCGCCCCTAGCTGCCAGCACCTCGGGTCCGTACTCTGACCCTGCCTCTTCAGCTGCCCAAACGCCTGCCTGCACACGCCCAGGCACTTCCCGGGGTCCCCGGCCCGGGAGAACGCCTGGGCCTGCAGGAGGGAGAGCAGCCCACAGACACACAGATACACACACAGGTACACACACACACAGATACACACACACACAGATACACACAGACACACACAGATGCACAGATACACACAGATGCACACAGATAGACACACACACACATGACACACACACACACACACACACACACAACGTAACATGATCCCAATGCCCAATTGAATAGACATTTAATACTTAAAAATAGACATTTAACACAGTAATACTCTCAAATACTAAACAGGGTATTGTTCTGCAATATGCATGACAATCTTTGAAAAAGTCTCTGGCCCACCAAATCGCCGTCTCCACATGAATTCGGGTAGGTGTGTTTCAAATAAGTTTGAATGCATGGCCCTCTCTTCCCTCAGAAGGCGTTTACAGCAGCTCCACATACCTTCCACACCCTGTGTGTGTGCTCCAGTAGCTGGGTCCACAAAATGAATGGAGTGATTGACTGTCTGGTGTGTTGTTTGAGTAATTCTTCTGTAGGCGGCCCATTCATCACTGAACACTACACTGCCAGGACGAATATATTGCTGGATGAGAGGGAGGAGTGTGGCGGCATCTCTGTGCTCAACCTCCACCAAGAAGCACTCTCCTGTTATTCTTTCGGTCCCCCCAAACACCCAGTGACCTTCAACTTGCCTGCCTCGGTTGTACTTTCTTTTTCCAAATTTACTCTCATCAATCTCTACTTCAACTCCTGGACCTCAATGATGGACGGGTGATCTATAAAATATTGGGCACAGATGTCCCGTATAACGGTTCTGACGCTATCCGCGGTACGGGGAATAGCGGTTCTGACGGTTCTGACGGTTCTGATGCTGACGTTACTGGTATACGGGGTATGGTACTTCCGGGCATGGTATTGTCACATACAATAGAATCAGGTGACCAAGCAGAGGCGGTATTTTCAACACTTACTTGTACTGGTACTGGTATTGATGATGGCAAGGACGATGATTCAGCAATATGGCTTGACGGGTTTGTAGAAGATGAGTTTGTAGAAGATGAGTTTGAACAGTGACCATATTTAGCGGCCGAAGAGTTAGTACAAAATTGTCCCTTTCGAACACAGGAGCAGGATTTACACCGAGCGTTTTTGCCATTACACTGGCAGCACGGGGTTAGTCGACTCCTCTTTACGTCAGGTTTTCGGGGCGCTAATTCAACCATGGCACCAGAGCCTCCATCGCTACAGGCAGAACATATCTGATTATTGCGCTAGCGAGTTAAACAGAATGACAGACTTCTCACCCACTTCAAGTAAGTATGCGCGCTCTGTTTGAGTATGTATAGGAATTAGAGAGCATTACGCAATCGTACTGATGGGAAGTTTCCGTTCATCCCCCCCACTTTAAATCTATTTAAATCAATTAACGACTAATTAGCGACTAGTTTGATGTAATCAGCAGTGTCCCGTAAGTGTCTCTTCACCCGTAAATGTCTCTCAAGGCAGTTTCTACTTTTGGCAGGTAATCCTATGTATAAAAGCGGAGTTCAATACAGCGCGTGCATATCGGTATTAGATGGCTCAAGCGCAGTTGCCGCAGTGGTTGGTTGGCCATCTGACGTATAGAGATCTGTGCGCAGCATTGTCCGACGCGGAATCCACTGTGCACTGGTGCCAGCGACACAGACTCCTTGCAGATAAGAAAAGTACCGTTATTCTGTTGGGGGTCTCGGGAGGGAGGAGCTATTGTTCGTGATATCAATTCAGCATATGAGGAAGTGATCCATTGGAAGCGTAATATCTTTTTGATTCCTTTTGGCATTATTGGCAAGGCATTTGTTCAAGAACTTGCGCGACTGTTTCAAGCATTTGCTGATGGCTCTAGTTTAGAGTGTGTTGTGATGAAGGCGACTTCTATTCTTCCTATACTACTCTTGCAAAAGCCCAGCAAGAATAGTAAATCCAAGGATCACGTTAAACATTTGAAACGACGTCTGGATCTGTGGAGTGCTGGTGATATTAATGCTCTCCTCGATGAAGGCCGGTATATACAACATTACTTGTGTACAAAGAAGTATGATCGGATGCAAAGTGATGAAACAGTGGCTCGCAAGTTTGATTTTCTGATGAAACATGGAAGGACACGGGATGCTCTCAGGCTATTATCTTCATCATCTAATGGAAATGTATTACAACTGCATGACAGTGTCACTGTGTTTGAGATGACATCAACTTGGTGAACAGATATCCCGTTCTGTAAGAGACATTCTATCTGATAAACACCCTAAAGGAATACCATCTGTTTATTCTTCCCTTCTCCAAGACAATCCTGCCCCAGTTAACCCCATACTTTTTGACCAACTCACAGCCCAGTCTATATATCAAGCTGCTTTACACACCGAGGGCTCGGCTGGCCTCTCTGGTTTAGACGCATATGCTTGGAGGCGTCTTTGCTCATCATACACCTCTGCTTCACAAGACCTCTGTTCGGCACTTGCCTCTGTTGGCAAACGTTATGCACAGCTGATATTCCCTCAGAGTTTCTCTGTGCTTTTGTGGCATGTCGACTGGTACCTTTGGATAAAAACCCAGGTGTGCGGCCAATAGCAATAGGAAAACTACCACGTCGAATCATTTCTAAGGCAGTATTGAGCATTATTGGTCAGGACATTGCTGATGCTACTTGTCCCTTACAGTTGTGTGCTGGCCTTGTGGGTGGTTGTGAGGCTGCAATACATGCAATTCAGAAACTCTTCTCAAACACTTCCACGGAAGGTATTTTATTAGTCGATGCCAACAATGCCTTTAATGTGCTAAACCGACAAGCTGCTCTACACAACATCAGTGTTCTCTGTCCCCCATTTTTTCAGATCCTTCAGAACACGTATCGTACCTCGATAAGGGTTGTCATTCCAGGTAATGGTGAAATATCTTCTTCAGAAGGAACATCTCAGGGGGATCCATTGGCCATGGGTATGTATGCACTAGGGGTTATACCCTTAATACGGACCCTGACAGCAACATGCCCTCAAGTTCACCAGGTGTGGTATGCAGATGATGCATCTGGCGCAGGGTCATGTGCTGATTTGCGTGTGTGGTGGGATGCTCTGTGTTCTGCTGGTCCTAATTTTGGATACCATCCCAACCCATCTAAAACATTTTTAGTCACCAAACCCGAGCATGCTGAGAAGGCCAAACAGCTATTTGCTGGCACCAATGTTTCTATTTGTGCTGGAAAGCATTGTCTTGGGGCGGCCATTGGCTCTAAATCCTTTACTGAAGAGTATGTCAGAAAGAAAGTATGCACCTGGGTTGAGGAAGTTAAGAGTCTGGCATGTATTGCTGCCACGCACCCGCATTCAGCGTACAGTGCATTCACCCATGGTCTCTCCAGTCGGTGGACTTTCGTCTCAAGGACAATGTCGGACATACAAAACCTATTAGTCCCTTTGGAGCACGCAATTCACGAATATCTTTTACCAGCCCTAACAGGCCGCCCTTCATGCTCCAGTCTGGAACGTAGCTATCTTGCCCTACCAGTCTGACTTGGGGGACTGGGCATAGCCAATCCCACCGAAACGTCCACTCCTGCCTTCCTTGCATCAGTAAAACTTACTGCTCCCCTTACTTTCATGATTGTGTCAATGGGAACCACCGAGATTCAGCTAGACTACAACTTACTTCAATCCCTGAAGAGGGATATCAGTTCAGAAAATCACAAGTCACTTCAGCAAAAAGCAGAAGGCATATACAAGATATTACCTCCATCACTGCAACGCTGCTTTGATCAGGCTTGTGAAAAAGGTTCGTCCTCTTGGTTATCTGCCCTTCCCATTACAGATCATGGCTTCCATCTAAACTAAGGAGAGTTTCGTGATGCTTTGTGCTTGAGATACGACTGGTCCCTTCCCAATGTCCCTCAACATTGCAGTTGTGGAAAACATTTCTCTGTTGACCATGCCATGACTTGCCATCTTGGTGGTTTCCTAACTGTTAGGCATAATGACATCAGAGATTTTACTGCCTCATTGCTGACAGAAGTTTGTCATAATGTTGCAGCAGAGCCAACATTACAACCTCTCAATAGAGAAACGTTTTCTTACCGTACAGCCAACACAGATGCCGAGGCCAGGGCAGACATTAGAGCAAGAGGATTTTGGTCAAAAGGCCAAGATGCATATTTTGATGTAAGGGTTTTTCACCCTAATGCATCTAGCTACGTTTCCAAACCTCTTTCTGCTCTCTTTCGTACCCATGAGCAAGCCAAGAAAAGGGAATACGGGCAACGCATTCGTGATGTTGAACATGGCGTCTTCACACCCCTTGTTTTTTCCACCTCGGGTGCAATGGGGAGAGAAGCCACTATTTTCTACAAACGGTTAGCCAACCTACTTTCTGACAAACAAGACAAGGCATATTCCCCCATTATGGGCTGGCTGAGATGTCGTCTGTCTTTTGCCATACTGCGCAGTGCTATCATGTGCCTGCGAGGAAGTAGATCTTCATACCACCATCCAGTTTATTGTGATCTGGCCCTAGCAGTACATGAGGGCAGAGTCTCACTATAGGCTCGTTTGATCACATTTGTTAGTGTGTATTTATTTTTATGTCTGTTATATGTTATGTTGTTTTCTTGTATTATCATTTGTTTGTTATGTACACTGTGTTATACTCTTTGCTATTTGGCATTGTGGAATTTTCATTCACATCAGATATGTTCACTTCGTACCACTGTAGAGCTCTACAATAAAAAAATGCAATACTACATAAATTTATTGCTACTACATATAAACACAACTCGTGGCATATACTAATGAACTTAGCTACTTACTTGAAGACGACGATAAAAGCATTTAGCTAGTACACGCTGTATATTTTGTATCCCCAATTGATGCACATTAAATATTTTGTATTATATTACTATCTATTTACTCAATTATTGATTGCTCGTCCCCACATTGCATGTATGTATAAATAGTAAAAACAACAGTGACGTATAAAACTCTAATTATGAATATGAAATACTCAATTGAAAATCATATCCGGATATCGGTATAAAAGGTATTCGAATAATGGGCGAATTGTCGATGCTGACGACGAATACCTAAGTACCTCGGAATGAAGAAACTTAAACCGGTTATTTCGAATAGATAAAATTCACAAATCGATTTTTCCGAGTAATGCTAAGTTGCTATTCGAACGGATAGGTTTTTGCGAATATCCGAATAACCCGACTAACCTGATAACCGGTTACACACCCTAGCGTGCAAAGATGTGTTGACCAGTCACAACTTTATGATGCATGCAAATGCTTGCTGTACTTGTAACCTTATAAGTCCATGTACAGAGTAATTATAACACTGGCTAAAGAACCCCATTATTCAGATGATTTCACTTCACATCACTAATGCATTACTTTACTAAGAATGCGTAGCCCAGATCAGTGTAGTATATCATACTTGTTCACTCCCAATTTATTTAAATGGTATGAAAAGACATTCGAATAATGGGCGAATTGTCGATGCTGACGACGAATATCTAAGTACCTCCGAATGGAGAAACACAAACCGGTTATTTCGAATAAATAAAATTCACTAATCGATTTATCCGAGTAATGCTAAGTTGAATTGCTATTCGAACGGATAGGTTTTTGCGACTGAATATCCGAATAACCCGAATAACCTGATAACCGGTTACACACCCTATAATCTCACATCCTTCTTGCGATGATGAAATACGAGCAGCTGCCTCCACGCCTCAAACAGAAACTTTATGATGAAAATGAAAGGTAAAGCTGCATAGTAAACTATGAAGGGCTTCAATGCATTAATATGAGTTCCTTTAACAGTGAAGGTACTCTAACATGGCATTTCAGGCAATGAAGTAATTTATGGACCAGGTGATAAGGGTATGAGGTTCATTCAAGATGAACTTTCAAATAGTGAATACTAGCTCACCATACTCCATTCATAGCACTTGCGTGTTTGCTTATTTTGAAACACATGCAGGACACCATAGCCAAATTCCGTATAGCCCTTGACAGATACAAGGAGGAAGTGATGGAAGTAAGCCAAGTCATTTGCAAGCAATATGTATAATTCCACACAATATTTTGACCCCTACATTGTTATATGTTTACAGGGGCTACAACATCAGGGTTTTCGTATCTAGAGACTACGAATTTTTATGTGCACTATATGGACTATCAGGTGCAAGTGGTATATAACATGAGAACAGAACTACACATATAGGGAAGCAAACTTTGTTTGGTAACACTTGATGACCTTGAGAGCAGTTGTTGTTTGAGAGCACCTTTAGTGAAGCGAACTGGAGTCAATGTGTAGTGATTAGCAAAGATTTCTAGCATCTGGAGGAATATAAATAAAGTCCAATTGCAAGAGTGAACCCTTGTTCAGCATTCCACTCACCCAGGTTATCAATGTGAGCTTCATAAATCCAAATATTTACAGGATTGCACATATCAAAAATGTATTCATTACTTTGAAGAGGAATGCCTGGCCTATTGGATTTAAAGCTTGCATTGCAGTTGTCAATGAATGCAGAGGCTAACTACTGCATCATACAAAGCTTATGACTACTATTAAGGAGCTTACTACACACAAAGAGCAGTTGGAAGCCTTACACCTAGAACAGTCAAGTTTGAACGATTTGTTCAACTACTCTGCCATGATTGTACAAGAGTGTAGTCCTCTTCTCTCCAGTCTGATAGAGGAAAATGATAGACGCAGCATGAAAATATCTGACTTGATAAGTGGTGGTATACAGTACAGTATCTGGTGGGGGGAGGGAGTAGTCATGTTGTGAAAGTTACATGACTTGCCTTAGACCCCATTAGGAGAACTTGCCAGATCCCCCTCTCCTACACAACAATGTACCTGCACCTACTTTTAAACCTCCTTATTCTCAAACCTGGTGAAGGGTCTGATCGGCACATACCTATTGCATGTAGGAACTAAGGATTTCTGATGTGAATCCGAAGCTGTAAAAGGGTTTGCAGTGCCTGAGGGACCCTTTGTGAAGGGAGTGGAAACAGCTCTCCAGTCTCTAAATGCACAACGCCAACAATATCACGGTGGAGCATTCATTGGCAACCAAGTAAACAAGTTATTGCAGGTAAAAAGAAACAAATGTAAAACAGCTTAATTGTCCTTCTCTTTCAGGCTCAACGTACACACATGCACACTGTGCACATCTCTCATTGACACTGCACAGAAGCACTCACCACAATTGGTTGAGGAAGCAACTGCTTTGTGAGAAATACAAGAGTACCTTTTCATTGTTTTCTCAGTGTCACAACTTATGCAATAAGAATTGTGTAACTGAACAGGAAAAGAGTGCACTTGGTATGTTCAGAACATGCATTGCCAATGCTAACACAAGATGGTTTTTGTTACAGCAGATTCCATACGAGAATTCTTGACCATGTTTTTCAGGACAGTTAAAATGCATATCTTAAGCGCATCAGTGAGCGGATGAGTACATACAATCCTGGATTTGGGTTAATGGGAGAACAAGTCACTGAAACAATACATGCCTACTTCAACAAACTGTACAGGACTTATGGCAGTATCGTGAACAAAGTGCAGAGGCTGCAGTGCATTGATCATGCAAGAACACTGTGCCCCTGACTAAAGTCTGTAAGGCCGTAAAAACAAGCAGAAAAAGAAAACATAAAGAACAAAGCTTATACTAAAGTGTACTCCTGGCTTTTATTTCATACATGCATAAACAAGTGACAGTACTTAATACGTTGTGAGCGGGCTACCACTTCGCTACGTAAAAAATCGAAGTGTTGGTACGACGCAAAGAAAATTGTCCCAGAACACCAAATACAACCATCTCTTCATTACATATTTTTTCAGTTGGCCTCGCGGATTTCTGAAAAACGTAGTGACTCGGACAACACAAAATAAAGTGCATTTAGTCTCAGCCTTCTCTTATCGCGCATGTAACACAGGGGAAAGAATGAGTCAAATTGAGTTTTGATTTTATAAAGGATTTTAAAATCCTCTGTAAAATCATTGTGTGATTGAACATAAAAATCAGACACGTGTAATTTTTACTGTTCAATAACATAATGATTCCAAAATGATTCTACGCGTTTTTTTCCTGTGTAAATCCAACAAAGATAACATTTATACCAATTTAGTCCTCGAAGGACACCTAACCGAAGTATCCACTCCCTTGAGCTACGGATAAAAAGGATAAGCCACATTCCAATGCCACGCGGTAAGTTCCCTGTCCCCATGCAGGGGGTGAGGACGAGGCCTAATGTCCATCTCACCCATATACTAGTCCTGATTTTTAATAATATTCTTCGATTTAGTACAATGAAAAGGTTGCATACATGAATACGAGACCAGTGGATTTCAAGTAAATCCTACATGATGACGCACACCAATGCTAATGAAAGAGCTACAGCTATTTTGAATTGGTTGCATCATTCATGTGAGATGGCCACGCAAAGTAACGAGTATTAACCTCAGGTATTCGTCTCAGAGAGCACCAGAGCCAATAACACAAAAAGTAAAGAACTGCAAAGAACTGAAATCATTTGCAATCCATTTTGGTGGATTGACTTGAAGCCGATGTCATGTTTTCCTGGCTCAATGTGTTTCTCCTCATGATTATAGGAACAATGTGCTTTACCATCTCGCCATTTCAGTACCCTTTCTTTTGCTTGTGGTCCACATACAGTCACATGAGCAGTCTATGTCCCTGCTGCTAGTGGTCAAACTATCCTTAACTTGTACGTAGTAAACATGTTTGTCTTCAAACTTCATCAGTCAAAATTTACCTACCAGAAACCTACATGCCACGTATAATTGCAAAATAAAACTATATGTGCACCTCAGAACATGAATCATGTCATTACTGCTGCCTTTCAGGAGCCACATTAATTAGAACTGAAACTAATCTCATAACAAATTGGTATGGCATATTAGTTAATACCAAGCAAACATAGTAGGTGTGTAGCAAGAAAAGTTCTAAACTTGATATTTCGTATGACAGCTACCTTCCCACCTCGACTCCACTTCTCTCTATAAGTACCTTGCACCCACCCGACTCCACTCCCACGACACTTCTCTCATCTACATTCGTGCTCTTCCCGCCACCTCTCTCCCCACCTCCTCCAGCTTACAACATAAACACAATAAGTCACATATAAATTCATTGGACCATAAAAGGGACATTACTACTTTATCTACATCCTCTCTAATTCTTGTGCGAGACGGGTCTCTCCGACATAGCCCTGCTTCAACACATAGATGAGCGTGCTCCAATTGTACGGTGATGTAACCTTCTCCTGCCATATTGTAAACACTTTCTCCAAGGCCTGCTGTGTGGAATTGGGTTGGTGTCCCGTGCTGGACTGGATGGCGTCCAGGTCCATCGAGGAAATGCCCAGACCGATTCCGATCATCCTCCATTTGGAGGTCACCTTGACCTTGTCCAGCAACTCGTGAATGGATGGTCCATTGGTACCTGCTCCTGAGGTACGGAGAATCGTGAATACGTAATGTGGTACCAATGACACAGCTAGCACAGCGAGACCAGAATAGATCATTGTAATACTTAGAAAGGTCCTGAAACCAACCCAAAGATCAACAGAGTGCACACCCCACATGGATGGGAACACAAACAGGCTGGGACACCACAACACTGAAAGTAGGTGCCACACTATATTGCCATGACACCATAACACCATAATACGAATGCCATGACATCATATTGCCATGACACTATATTGCCATGACACCATAACACCATAATACGAATGCCATGACATCATATTGCCATGACACTATATTGCCATGACACCATAACACCATAATACGAATGCCATGACATCATATTGCCATGACACTATATTGCCATGACACCATAACACCATAATACGAATGCCATGACATCATATTGCCATGACATCATATTGCCATGACCCCATAACACCATAATACGAATGCCATGACATCATATTGCCATGACACAATGATGCCATGGCACCATAACACCATAATACGAATGCCATGACATCATATTGCCATGACACCATATTGCCATGACACCATAACACCATAATACGAATGCCATGACATCATATTGCCATGACACAATGATGCCATGGCACCATAACACCAATATACAACACCATAGCTGACACCATAACACCAATATCATGACAACATAACACCATAACGCTGTGATATCAGAGGTCCTATACGTTAAGATTCAGCACCTCGGTCTTGGGATCAAGGATTGTCTTTTTAATGGCTACCCAGATTAATGTACCCAAAGCCATATTCCCTTTCTGATTGACATCTAATCCCCCTCCAACTTACTCTCCTCCTCTTCCCACCCCCTCCTCCCACCTCCTTATCCTCTCTCTCCTCCTCCCTCCCCTCCTCCCCCTCCTTCCCACCTCCCCCCCACACCAAATGAACAAAAATGGAGGTACTAATAAAGCATTCCAGTACTATTATGACATTTCAAGCTGTCATGCAATGTCAGAAAACAAGTTCATATGTTTAACCAATGCACATCGGTTTTCCATCTAGATAATGCATACCTTTAACTGCTGGTGTAGAGGAAGCCTTTGAACCTGAAATCCAACAGTAATTATTTCAACAATTTATTAAAAATGGATGCTGCAGCAAAACAAGTTCAACAGTAAATACAAATTACTGCACATGGATTTCTAACCCAACTTTTTCTACTGCATTAAACAGCAAAATGAAATACAGTTAATATGTTTGCATTGCTCTAATCAATGCCCACCTGTTTCGTCTATATAATGCATACCTAGATTGTAGAGGAGAGCTTTGCTTCTGAAATTCAACCATAATTTTAATTTGCAATGATAATTGCCAAAACAGAAACAGGTGCAATGATTCACTAAATAATGATGTTGAACATACAAGCAGTGTAACGAGGCTGATTATGAGCTCCCCTCCTTTTCACTAATGGACAGCCACATGCCACCATCTTGAGGACTTGAATGGGTGAACTTTCTTAACGCATAGAAACTTGAGAGAAATTGCCATACCCTTTCAACCAAAACCAGTTTATTAGATTTGGAGTTCCTAATTTCACTAATTTTGTTAGCATGATGCAAACCCATTCAACCTCGTGTGTAAACTGCACACTCTGTGTAGCACAGAGGCATCGGAATGTGTTCAGGTAATTCCTTGTCAAAAAATTATAACAATCACAATAATGAATATAATTCATGACAACTCTTCCACGGGCCCTATTTTGAGTCGGTTCCGGTGCCTCTATTAATACGCCGGCTAGTGCACTAATTAGAGTGCCTACCATCAAATACAGGCCAGATACTCTTCAGAGAGGGATCTCTTAAGACAGCGCTCTTGAATTGTTGGAAGGCTCCAGGGTTTACTCCCACCTGCTGCTCAACACCGGCCAGCAAAACTCTATTCTTATTCTTAACCCCTTGTGCCAAACACACATCCTCGTTGACTTTCCTCGCAATGACACCTCCAGAGTAAAGGAAATCAGCCAAGGACTCAGGATCCTGTATAGCTTCGACCAGCTTTGAATAGTTGGTTCGCAGCAGCTCAGACGGAGTCAAGCCACAGGAGACTGGCTGTGGCTGGGGATTAGGGAGCCTTTCAGCCTCATTGGAAGACCCTGGAAAGAAGTGAAGGTTAAGGTCATGTTAAAGCCATATTACCACTTAACACTAGCTTCTTGTGTGATGAATGAGTTAGTGATGGAGGTTCAGATGTAGTGGAAATGTAAATCTCCTTTTGATGCACACTTTTCCTGTGCACTGTATATAACCACAGACAACTTAGACATATGGAGAGTAACTGGTTGACCTAGGGCAGGTCACAGAGGGGTGAGACCATTCCCACACAACACACACACAAACAAACAGCTAAGGTAGTTGTGTGCTGGAAGGCTGCACAGTTCAAAATGCTTACTGACATGTGAAGTTTAACAACACCCCTGCATGATAAATTATCCATCGTGCCCAAAGCAGCGTCAGGTTGCATACATGCAATGTAAGCTAGTACATCTTAATAAAACGCAAGCACCATGACTGCAACTGATGGAATACAATTCAATTGTATTACGTTACTGACTGCTTTCTGACCTGCGTAGTAATTTGAAATACTTTGCAACAGGCATGCTTTAAATAGAGTTTAATGTCAGTGTTTTGTTTTTTGCTTGCAATAAGACATTTGGTGGGAGGTGGCAAGCCTCTCTGTCCCGCCCACTGCCTTGTATGGCAGTGACTTACCATCATCTTCTACAGAGGGAATGAGATTGCACAGCTTGACTACAAGATCATTATAGCCATGGTCGTGGAACACTTCTGCAAGTTTGAGATAGTTTGCTTTGGCCACATACTTGCTCTTCCATTTCCTCAGCATGTCCAGCTTCTTTCTGTTCAGGTCCCCAACCCTGGCCTCTATCTCCTCCTCCTCTGCCTCTGTGAGACCAAGGTCTGCAGAGATGTCCTTCCAATGCTTGAACCATTTTGCTATCTTGATCAAATGCTCGTCGCTACACTCAGCCTTCAAGCTGTTCCGACTGACTCCTTTAAGGAGATCGTCAAGAGTTGAGGAATCCGCCATGGTCTCTGAAGAGAGGGCACAGGCCACATTAGATACATGTGTCAATACCACAACCATAGGCATGGATTTATGATTTTAACCTGATCACAATTAGCAAGATATAATTACATCACAGCTATACTGTAACAGGGTTTGAGTAAACGCTAAAGACTCCCTTAGTTTCCTGGCACCTTATCCAAACTCATTCAGGTTCTAGTACTTGTGCAGAGATGGGGGAAGAGGAGAAGAGTGGAGAGGAGGGTGAGGGGAAGAATTCGGTTTCATTGTGGATCAGTATCTTGAAGGCCAGAGCAATATACTTTGTCACAGGAACCATCCATTAAAAAAAGCCATTGTCGTGTGCATCTATCCCATCAAGGGAGGAGGGGGAGGAGGGGGAGGAGGGGGAGGAGGGGGAGGGGACCTCTGCTCAGAAAGTACTGCGAAATACCCCTACGTGTGAGGCACACATTTCCCGGACACAAAACCTCCGTCCACAGAACCAAAAATGAACATACGTACAGTATATAGCGGATCCCCGGGATCCGAGATTTCACGTACATCTTTCCTCGATCCAACAGCTTTCCTCGTACCTTGAAGCACGGACTGACCCTCCCGACGAACAACCGTGTTTCCGATAGAAGCTTCCCTCCCCCCTATCGATCCAAAACCCTACCTCCGCCCACGCCCCGCGAGAGTTGTTTACTTGTACAGTCTATTTCCCAATAACGGTACATCCCTATGTGCCGTCACCGGTACTATCGTGCTCATTAACAAGATGGATGTAAGGTTTCCTGTAAAGTGAAAAGCATTGGTGCACAGACTTTTCTGATTTACTACGCGTGTAATCGTCTAGCGCGGTCCCCATATCCGGATGAAAATAGGTCCATGATCGTGTGGCTGAATTCTTAGTCAACTGGACCTGGGCACACAACAAACGCACGCGTGCACAGGGTACACAAAACCCTCACACGCCTGGGATCTCGCCTATTACTAACTTACCGACTGACGCACCTTGAGATCAGATTCAGGTTCTATTTATGTACAAAGTGGTCTATCAGCGATGAATTTCGAAGTACACGTGACCGATTTCACTGCCATAAATAGCTTGGTTTTTTATACCTGACAGTTTATAAACAGCAAACCTGGTAAAGTGATATTAAATTGTGTATGTTACAAAATACTTCAGGAAATATGGCTCAAGCGGTGATGCATAATTTTTCACCCCTGATTATTTCTGCATACAATGTACTTGTGCTGTCACAATGCTTTGAAAGCAAATCATTCTTGTCTGAATAAGAGCTGTAACAATAACTTGCAATTGAAGTCAAAAATACGTACTTCGGGGTTCATGGTGTCCATCTACGACAACCCTTTTGGATGGCTCCAACTTGCAATTTCATTCCTTTTATGTCTTTGTATGTATGTATAGTAGCACAAAGTTATTATTGTTTCTGATAGTAGCGGCTCGGCTGCTCGCACATCAGCACATTAGCACATTAGCACATTCGCACATCAGTACATTAGCACATTCGCACATCAGCCCAAATAACTAAATTCACCTAGAAATGGTAGGAAACTGTTAGTTTTCGTAGCAAAAGCAAAAGTTATTGGTTTTTGTCGCTTACACCTAATGACATTCACTGTTTATATGAACCTACCAAGTTCTGGACAGATTAACAGTGAAATCATTGGATAGCATGTTAGCAAGCGGCAAAAATCGATAAGGTTTGCAGTTTCTACAATTTCCAGGTGAATTTAGTTATTTTTGCTGATGTGCGAATGTGCTGATGCTACTGTTATGTGGTATGGCTCATATGTATATGTTATTCCCATACCTAGCTATTTTAAAACACTCGTAGACACCGTTTTTTAGTTTTACAAACTAATTTATTTTATTAAGAAGGGCAATTCAGTCGTGAATATGAAAACAGACACGAATGACATGGAATAATGTTTCAGTTCATAATATACAGGCAAATGGCCTTAATGGAGTACTCCGTAAAGCAGGCGTGATAGGGACTGGTGATCACGTGTGATTGCCTGCTGACACCTGCCAATATCATTGAACAAATTAAACTGAGAGCATCAGGGCCAAAGGCACCAGAGATTTCTATCGCAACTAGGATAAAATGACGAGACCTGGACAACATTACATACTTCTCCCTCTTACCAGGCTTAAGCAAGGATGACCCAAATTAGAGAAAGAAGCAGATATTGTGTGAAAGATTCCTGAAGTAAAGTAACTTAATAAAATATAGATCAGGAAATCCCTTGTAGCGTCTGATATGTGTGAGGCTGCATGGGTGTGTCTATTCACGTGTGAAGTCCCAAACAACAATATCCAGACTTCCATAGACCGGTGGGGCAAGGATATGGCAAGTTCACTGCAACTAGTGACCTTTGCATGATGGCATTGATTGCAGCCTGCCGTGAAAGACATCCTTGAGTTTTGTTACAACTCAGTCCATGGCAGATGTGGGGTAGACAGAACAGAGTACCAAGATGGAGGAGGCCCAATGGCTATCCTGGTTGTGTGATCATCTATGCGTAGGCCTGGGGAGAGGGCATCCAAAAAAAGCTTCAGATTCCCATGCAGAGTGTAATCGCAAAGTGTTTCCCATCATCAACACCTGTCTGGACAATGTTACACAAAGTGCCAACAAAGTCAATCCTACACAGGTATGTGCCACACCCACAGCATATGTCCCTCCCCTGTACCACACCCACTCATTGAAGGTACCCCTATCTCCCTGCCCTGCCCATTGCTGCAGGACAACCAACAGCTGGTGGAGGACATTAAGACTGGCTTCCCCATCCCTGGGGACCTGGCCATTGAGGAGTACCGGGGCAAGGAGAATGAATCAGAAATCTGGTACGAGACCTGCCATCAGATGTACCCTGTAGGAGTTGAAATATGTATCTTGCACACTTGAGGGAGGTCCCAAGCCCTCTGTCTGGATAAAGTAGGAGAGCTGGGTGGTAGGTGGCTGACAGCAGAGAGCCGAACAGGCAGAATTTGGTTGATGAGGTCACAGGAACCAGCAGCTGAGGCCAAGAATGTAGAAGGTAGAATCTGAAAAGCTATCAAAGTTAGAGGCTTTCAACCTTGTTTTCCAAAATCAACGTGACTTTGTCCGCCTGTTTCATCTAGCCAGTACATTTCCAGTTCAAGTTTGAAATCCTTTTACATGTTATAATAAGCTCAGAGCCGTATTTTGTTGTCCTTCGAATTTGTACAAGACTCTTTCTACTATCTATTCTCCTAATTCAGTCTGATCGATGATTGATTGAAGGTTCCTGGGGAATGAGCGAGAATAGCATATGCATTCTCAGATTGACCCAATGCTTTCCATACATGTATCAGCAGCTGGCTGCTGATAAAGTACTTCAGTTTAACTCTATGGACCATCGTTCTATACTTGCCAGGGTGTAAATAGTGTCCATTTTACTTTGCTTCGAAAGCGAGAATGCAAAATCACTACACTGCACTGGACTCGTTTTCGGGGCTAGTTATCGTGATGGCATAATAACAAGATATCAGTGCACATCAGATTGATGTTCTCCCATTATTTGTACAATGATACAATCAAAACTCGCAATTTCGTGAAGCATGACTTGCTCGTCGACAAACCGCGATAAAATTAATTTACAGCAGTATGAGTTTACGCATATAATATGGCAACATGTACAGTAACTCATTGTTGAGAGCTGCTTGCATATATGATACTGAAACACTCCACAAGTAAAAACATATAAGTAAGAATGATGACATGCAAACGCATAGACAATCCACAATGCAGCCTAAGAAATGGGTTCAATCAGGTTTACCATACACCCCTTCACTGTAGTCAGCTGTGAGCTTGGACCAATAAAGTTACAGCTAACATCAAGCATCTGAAGATGTGATGTGTTGCCCAACAATGCTTGGGCCAGTTCTGAGGCTCCCTCCTCCTCCCCTATGCTACACCCACACAGCAGCAGACGACAGAGTGTCGAGTTGACACGTAGAGTGGTTGCTGTGTACAGTGAAAATGAAACTCAGCATCAAACAATTAGGGTAATCAGATAGAATGCTAACTCCATATTTCACACTTAGTGTTTTAATGCAGACTTTTCACCATAGCTAGTCAAAAAAGAGTCATTCTACAAATGTAGTATCCAAATTATCCCACTTCTATGTGGATGTACAGTACACACTAAACACTTTGCTGTATCATAATGTACTGAAGGAACTAAATCCCAGCACACACCACTATGCTTAGTAATGTCACCTGATCAGATTAAAACCTTGTGCACAGAGGAGGTTCAGAATATGTGTGCACCATTACCTAAGTGTCTGGCTCCACTGTTCCCTATGGAATTGTTAGAGAGGTTGAGTACAACGAGAGTGTGGTCTGTCTTGAGCACCTCTGCCAAGTGTTCAACTCCCTTGCTGGTGATGTGACAGCTCTCCAGGTGCAGGGTTTCGAGGCTGTGGTTGCCTCTCATGGCGGACACTGGATGGAAAGTAGCTATGAACAGTGGCACTTGGAGATCCAAAATGAATCAACATCTTAATGTTTTAAGAGCCAGATGTGGCAAAGCTCGGTTTGAAACTGCACATGTGATATGGTGTCATGTGATGGTAAGAATCACGCTGCCTTGACTAGCAAATCAGCTTGAGGATGCTGATGTAATAAACACTCAACACACTCTATGTTTATTACTTGTGCATAAATAAATTTGCTGAGAGTTAGTATTTAACTCCAAAGTAACAGTGGCGTTTAGTTGCTCATCGCTTAAAACTACTAGTATACATAGAGGAGTGCATACATCAAATAATTTAAAAGGGAATTCATGACTATTTCAATCTCAATCATTGCTTAGTTACCAACATGCTGTTTACATCAAACACACACACACACGCACACACATACACACGCACACACATGTGAATATTAATTGTACCTGATGACTACCCCAGACTACCTTACCCAATGGCCCACACATAGGTCCCATCTCAGGCCACCTGACACTCACATGCCCACACATAGGTCATCTCACAGGCCACCTGACCCTTACGTGCCCACACATAGGTCACCTCACAGGCCACCTGACACTCACTTGCTCACACATAGGTCATCTCACAGGCCACCTGACCCAATGGCCCACACATAGGTCACCTCACAGGCCACCTGACACTCACATGCCCACACATAGGTCACCTCACAGGCCACCTGACCCAATGGCCCACACATAGGGCACCTCACAGGCCACCTGACACTCACGTGCCCACACATAGGGCACCTCACAGGCCACCTGACACTCACATGCCCACACATAGGGCACCTCACAGGCCACCTGACACTCACGTGCCCACACATAAGTCACCTCACAGGCCACCTGACCCAATGGCCCACACATAGGTCACCTCACAGGCCACCTGACACTCACGTGCCCACACATAGGTCATCTCACAGGCCACCTGACACTCACGTGCCCACAGGAGAACATAATATTGTCTCATTACATCACTGCACACAATGGGGTTTGAATGAGGGGAAGGGGAGGGGAGGGGAGGGGAGGGGAGGGGAGGGGAGGGGAGGGGAGGGGAGGGGAGGGGAGGGGAGGGGAGGGGAGGGGAGGGGAGGGGAGGGGAGGGGAGGGGAGGGGAGGGGAGGGGAGGGGAGGGGAGGGGAGGGGAGGGGAGGGGAGGGGAGGGGAGGGGAGGGGAGGGGAGGGGAGGGGAGGGGAGGGGAGGGGAGGGGAGGGGAGGGGAGGGGAGGGGAGGGGAGGGGAGGGGAGGGGGAGAAGAGGGGAGGGGAGGGAAGAGGTAATGCAGTGTGATTAATGATTGGTATATTTCATCACAAAGGTCATAACATAGGTTTCAAGCTAACTCTGCCTACCGATATGCTCTAGTCCCGGGTCACAGATGGGGTTATGGCTCACGTTCAAGCTCACCACCAGCGAGAAACACATCCTGCCGGCACCATCCCGTGGGAGTGCCATCTTGGCCACACCCCTCTCATCCATCCTGCAACCCGTGCAGTTCATCTGTCTCCACCTCTGCCCACTGTTGACGATGCAGTAACCAACCACGTAGCAGTCGAGAAGGCTCAGTGGGCGTGGGCGGATGTAATTCCTGTCCATCTTCTCGATGACTTTACCCAGGTCCTGAGGGGTCTGTGCCTCGTGTATACAATGCATGCCGTCCAGGAAGTTGGCTGAAAGGGAACAGAGGAACTCCAGGTCCAATGTGGGGGTGTGGCCAAACCATGAGAGGAGTGTGGTGGGAGGAGGTGATTCCTCTTCCCCACTCCTTCCTGCAAGGTGTCGCAGGACAGGGGCCATCTGGGGCAAGATGGAGGCCTCCTTGATGAGGTCGGCTCGTCTACGAGGAGGGGAGGTGAGGGCTAGGTGACGAGATGCCAGGTAGTGGTGGAGGTGCTTGTGAAGGAAGTAGTGGGTGTGGCCATCAAGGCGAAGGGTGGGGACTGTCTCCAATAGACCTTGGGAGAGGGAGAGAGAGGAGAGGAGAGGAGAGAAATGGAGGAGGAGGGAGGGAGGGAGGGAGGGAGGGAGGGAGGGAGGGAGGGAGGGAGGGAGGGAGGGAGGGAGGGAGGGAGGGAGGGAGGGAGGGAGGGAGGGAGGGAGGGAGGAGGGAGGGAGGGTGGGAAGGAGGGAGGGAGGGTAGGTGGGACAATGAGTGCACACATCAATATATATTCAATGAATGTGAAGCTTCACAGCATGTTACATTGCTAGTGCCTCAAGGTGAGAGTCTGAGATGCATCACATATGGGGCAAAAAGTTTTAGCATGTTTCATTAACTAACTATTTTGTACCACATTTGAAAATTCAAAATATAACACAAAACCACAGAGAACTTTGCTGTTCTTTGGACTCCGTTTATTTAATCAGCACACTTGGGGACCATGGAAGGGATGGGCTCTAAAGGAGGAGCCGAACTTACTCAGTGTCAGCAAGCCATCCCCCACGTCTTGGTACAAGCCATCACCCTGCACCAATCCTTCGTAGGCCAGCTGGCATATCTGGTTCAACAGGTCCTGGGCTTGCCCAGGCAGGCTTCTGAGAAGCCCCACCCTCTCCCTCCCCACCACCACGGCAGGGAACAGAGGGGGCAGCTGAATTTCCAGTGCCTTGGTGATGCACCCAAGCACAAAGTGGTCGTGGAGGCGTGTCAGGGTCCGTGGCAGGTGGGTGGAGTCCCCATCTTGCCCCCTCAGCTGCGAGTAGATCTCGAGCACAGCGGCACAGTAGAGAGGCACGTGCACGAGAGAGTGTATGGCGGGGCTGGAGTCCAGGTAGGACAGGAAGCTCTCCACTGCCACCTTGTCCCCTCGGAAGGCAGACAAAGCGTAACTGGCCACATCCGATTGGCTGAACCCCAGCACCTCCACGTGTTGGAAGGCCTGGGTACCCGGCTGCAAGGGAAGGAGGTGCGGTTCCCTGAGGATGGACGGGTGGCGTTGGGACGTGACCACCACAGTGGCTTCCTCGAGTACCACGCCCTTCACGATGTCAGCATAGATGGATGTCCATTGGACGGCCAAGGGAAGGTCACTGTACCCATCCAGGAGGAGGAGGCACCCTTGGCCACGCCTTTCTGTCATCCAGCGGGCCACTGCCGGGCCGATGGCTGGATCTGGGTGGTGGATGAGTGAGCTGAGCGTCGAGGCATAATGGAGGTGGGGGTCCCGGAGGGGGAGGAGGAGGAAGAGGGTGTGGTTTTGGAAGAGGCGTCGGTCTCGCCACATGAGGGAGAGGAGTCGGGAGAGATGAGTCTTGCCCACACCTTGTTCTCCTTGGAGGAGGACAAGACGAGGTGGTGTGCCGTACTCTGATGTGCCTATCTGAGGGAGGGGGAGGAGGAGGGGGAGGGGTCTAAAGCACATTCAAAACCAGGACTGGCTGATCGCGGGTTGCAGTTGTGCTGCAATGCTCTCTAAGTGATATGCCTTTAGATAGGTGCATTACGTACAGCTATTATACCTCTCCATTAGGCCACTCCCTTCAAAACATGCATTCTCGTAAGAAGTGGCTACCAGTATAGTACCCTTTTTGATTCCAGGCATATATATCCTCATTACGTGGTTTAAATACCGCTTCATTGGAGGAAGACTTTTTAAATATTTTTTATAATGAGCTACTATAGTATTGTAATTGTCTGCAGTAATCTTTTATCCGGCAATTTCTTTGGAGCACACCAATAACGAGAGATCACGCAGAAACTCACAATCTCACGATCTATCCTAAAGACACGCACGAGTATCCTCTCCGAAAGACATGCGCACGACTGCACGTACGCTCCTAACTGACGGAATTGCGATATATATATATACCTGGCTCAGCAGCAGAGTCCTCTTCGGTTTCATGATGTCTTCCTCCCTCCCATGGAGCGTGGATCTCGTGAAGCTGTCCATGGCGACATAGAGTACTTCGACCTCGCTCTCGACGAGGGCTAGGCTTATCTGTTGTTCTCCGGGGGTAGCCCTTATCCAAGACGAGGCGACGCTCCGAGGGGGCTGGCGTGCGTAAGCTTCTCGGAGGTACTCGACGTATCTCGTGACTTCGGGCGGCAGGCTCGAGCTAGCCATGTTGTGAGTATGCTAAACTCGGTGCGCGACGAGATTGGAGGGTATATCAAAAGGCGCTATATTGAAATCATGATGAATCACGTGACGTTCAATTTGCAAATACCACACAACATTCATCTTCCTAGCTCTTGGTTCATCAATTCATAATTCTAGGGCATTCCTTAGGGCAGGACTGCCATAGGCCAGCCTGCTGGCCCCACAGGTCACGCCACGCCTCCCTCCATGCAGTTAGAAATTCATGAATAACGTACTATAGTGACATTCATCGCTCGTTCATTCAACCAGTGGTTTTGGTACCAGAATCCGCATGCATGAGAAGTTGTATATTTGTATTTCATTCACGGAAAACTTATCCCCAAATATATAGTGAACTTCCCACTTCCCAGTATAGCGTGACGTATCCGGTATTACGTTTCTTCGTCACTCAGCGGCAATCTCTGACTGAACAAATTAATGTTCACACCATGCAAGGAGGGATTTGAGGCTGTGATATGAATACCACTCAAGTTGTTATTCTCTTAGCCACTAGAACGGTCATTTCTTTCTTGCCAGACATGCACCACTGTGGTTTCATCCATGCAGCATACTTTCCGTGAAAAAGGTGAATGCTTATTTGCGAACGTCTTGTGGCAACTGATAATCGATCGCACCACACTTTATCCATGGATCCAAGTACCCTTTCAGTCTCTTTCGACTAGTACACTTTAAAATGCATTAGACTCTATAGACCACGTGCGGAAGTACGAGCTACTGCTTTATCGATTTTTGAGTAGATGTGATAGACTTGATTCAGGACCTCATTTCTCATCTGGGCCGGTTAGGCGCCATAATCTATTTACTTACGGATATTGTGTCATGATCGGAAGTTTCGTTAGAAACTTCCATATAGGATTTGACCCCGACTATGAATGTCATTAAAAAAGCGCGACCCGTCTGTAACAACACTCCCGACGATCGGATCGTGTAGCTTGTTTTAGCAATCGATCTAGAAGTCAAAAATGAGTAGTTTCGTTTTTGTTTCATGTCGCAGAACCGCGTGGTTGTAGAGAACAAGAGTGTACTGCCCGTTCTCGTACCCAGTCTCGGAACAAGGGGCGGGTCGTCTTCTTCTCCTCCTTCTTGGCAACGCATAACTCGGGACAGGAACACTTTTAAGCGATCAAAATTTCACCACTAGCTTCAGAATCGGATGGAGGACTCGCTTTTATATGAATAATCGATGTTATATACTGATACACAATCGACTATCAGCCTATGTCTTGTATAATTAGACATTGGGTGTGAAAAAAAAATTAAGAAAACAAGTAAATAAAAACATTCTCTACGAGAAAGTTCGTGGGATATAGGATTTGAAGGCAATTGGTGGTGTAAAAAGCAAGGAAACAAGGTCTTATCAGAAGGGAAAATGCAATAGTCCTATATTTAGCACAGAAACAACATACGCCCTAGAAATGTGCTAAATATAGGACTATTACATTTTCCCTTCTGATAAGACCTTGTTTCCTTGCTTTTTACACCACCAATTGCCTTCAAATTCTATATCCCACCAACTTTCTCGTAGAGAATGTTTTTATTTACTGCTGGGTCTACAAACCCCGGGAGCATGCTGGGTCTACAAACTTGATCCAGGTCCAACCGAGCGAGAATGGCTCTTGCATTAGGTTGCATCTGGATAAAACTCGGCTTGCCAAAACGTTCGCCAAGAACCTTGGACTTTGGAGTGTTGGTCTTGATGCCTTCACGCCTAATCAAAACGCCTAACCAAAATGGAGAAAGCGTTACGTGCAAATATACTTCCGCATACTTAGCCGTAAGCGTCATTTTCTTCATGGATCCTCATTTCTGACAGCCACACCAGCAGTAATTCCCACTTCAGATTAACTTATAATTGCGCAAATCAAATTATTTTTGGTCTAATTAAATGATGCATCGTTTCAGTAAAGTACATCATCTGCGGTCTATAAAAAGTTCAAGCGATTAAATTTAGTATTGAATGTCAATCAAATTATTCAGGAAAACAACAAGCACATATTTATTATAAAAGTCATTGGAAGATTAAAAGGTATGAAAATTGCTTTCCTATTCTAATTACAACAATGTTTATTAAAACTAGTTATGTCTATTTTTGGATCTTGAATATGTGGGTGTTGATTTTAAAAGTAAACGGAACCCTGTGTAAGTTATTTTAGAAAAGAATTTTATGCACACTGTGCTACTAAAGCATGGGCTATGGCTGAAAGAGACTAAATTACCTATTGTGGTTACAGTTTAAAATAAAAGAGATTAAATTACCTATTGTGGTTACAGTTTAAAATAAAAGAGATTAAATTACCTATTGTGGTTACAGTTTAAAATAAAAGAGATTAAATTACCTATTGTGGTTACAGTTTAAAATAAAAGAGATTAAATTACCTATTGTGGTTACAGTTTAAAATAAAAAGAGATTGAATTACCTATTGTAGTTACAGTTTATAATAAAAGAGATTAAATTACCTATTGTGGTTACAGTTTAAAATAAAAAGAGATTAAATTACCATTATTGTGGTTACAATTTAAGATAACGTTAACGGTTTATTGGTACCAACAATAACTTGCCGGCCTGTCAGGCAGGACGGCCTTCGCCAGCCAATTGTCGGTGAGTGTCATCACTTTAAATGTAGTATGGGATCGTAAGTTGCAGCGCAAAAGGTCCTGCGTGTCACTGGAGTATTATATTATACTTGCAAAAATTTCGGAGAAACTTTTGGTTCTCTTGTTGTTTGATTAGTTTGTTTGTTTGTTTTTTTTAATGAAGTTATGGAGGACGTTGTACGTTATTACGGTTAATGCACAGAACGTTCACCACCAAACAATATTCTTATATTACTACTGACGACGTCTCCAAACTCATTCCTTTGAGGAAATACATGGAACCATTGCCAAAATAATCATGGCCATGTGAACCACGATAAGGTATTAGCAAATGAACACCAAGGTTATAGGATCGTTTCCGGACCTAACGCATGCTTTTTCAAGATTTCTTTCTTTTTTTTTTTTTTTTTTGACAACCTAGAAGTCTGAAATGTCCTCTACACATTGCTTTTTACGCACTGAGAATCGCAGTATCTATCATGGAGTTGTAACGGTCTGAATTTTTAATTTACCATACATTTCAACGCAAGCGTTACTACAGTTCTATTTGCGCGTACTGGAAATTTTATAAAGTATGCGTTACGTCCCTTTTCAAACGATCCCATATATGCATTCCAGTAGTTAGGCATCATATAATATCAATTCCGCAATTAGATTTTTTGTAGGCGGTAAAGTGAATCAAAATTAAGCTCTCTATTACAAAGTTATTCTACGTTAGAGATAATTGATTAATGAATTGGGAAGTTGTTAAACATTAATATTCGTTTGATTATCACACACGGCTACAACTTTTTTAATCATCTGCCGTCATGCACAGGCCCGTAGGCTTGGGGGGGGGGGGGGGGTCTCTCGTCCAAGTTATAGTCCCACTTTATACCATAACCATACATGTAGATACGGCTAATTGAGTGTGATCGTGAGAATGAAAATTTGCGTGAGATAACTTTATTAGAGTTAATAAATTCTAGCAGCTGTGACATTCTAAATGGGGCGCCGACAATAAAGAGAATGGGAACGCAAAAAGGCAGCCATGACATGTCAATGGCTAGATAATTTGTTTTTACTCTGTCCCGTTGTCTAGAACCCCTCCGAGTCTACAGCTGGAGCTCAAATTCTATGAATTGTGTTGACATCCAAACTGCAAGAGGCACAAGATGAGGAAATGTTGGTGGTGATTGATGCGGGCGAAGTTGAAGAATTTATAGAACAAATGATGGTTTTGATATGCTATCTTGCAAAGCTTCTGGGACTCCGCCCCAGACCCCGATGGGGGAGCTTCCAGCGTTCCCCCGTACCCCCTAGTGGCAGCACCCATAACTTCCCTGTTAGTTCCGCCCATATTGTTTTCATTCTCCCCCCCCCTCCCCCTTTACGGGCCTGATGCAGACATTTTCCTCATAATTAACGTACGTCCCGTGATTCAATACTTCCTAGTACAGTATAGCGCGTAAACAACATGATTTCGCTTTGATACGCTTGGCCAATGCGATGTAGTGCCTCAAAATCGTCTTTACTTAGAAGGCTGCACAGAGTCTAACATACTCGCAACATGGCTAGCTCGAGCCTGCCGCCCGAAGTCACGAGATACGTCGAGTACCTCCGAGAAGCTTACGCGCGCCAGCCCCCTCGGAGCGTCGCCTCGTCTTGGATAAGGGCTACCCCCGGAGAACAACAGATAAGCCTAGCCCTCCTCGAGAGCGAGGTCGAAGTACTCTATGTCACCATGGACAGCTTCACGAGATCCACGCTCCATGGGAGGGAGGAAGACATCATGAAACCGAAAAGGACTCTCTTGCTGAGCCAGGTATATATATATATTTAATAAAAGATGCTTCAGTTTAGAGCGTACTGTGCACGTGTGTGTTGTGTGTTACAAGTGTGTGTATGTGTGTGTGTGTGTGTATGTGTGTGCCTGCATGTATGTAATGTATGTATGTATGAGACCCAATAGACAAACGCTAATGCACACACTCACACAACACACAGTGCCATGGCATGGTATTGTGAGTGTGTGCATTTAGCGTGTGACTATGTGATCTCTTGTTATGGCTATGTTCCTGCTTAGTACAATTAGACTGAAATATCAACAAGTGTTCGAAATAAAGCGATATGTTCTTAATATCACGAATAGGTATGATGCACACGGATATCCTCATGCACACCTGTCCACACACACACACACGTGATCCCGCATGCCCCCCCCCCCCCCCCCACCACCCCCCCCCCCCCCCCCCCCTCCCCCCCCCCCCTAAATTAAAAATTGTCACACACAAATGTACTTTGTTCAAGTTTCCATGCTGGTCCGGACTCTTGAGGCTCTTCCACTTCTGGTCCAGTACATGGCCATTGTCTGCCCTCGATCCTTGCTCAGGGCCTGGGCCAGTTTCTGACTGTTGAGTGCCTCTGCTCTCACAGTCTGCCAACTGTTCTTGGGACAGCTGCCTCCTCCTCCCTCTGCACTCAGAGAGCTCTCTTCACCCCACTTGGTCTGTGGTCGTCTCTGGTAGTGGCGCACTCCTTATCCATGGCTGCTTCCTTGTCTGCCACCTCTCCATCACACATGGCTTGCTTCCTTGTCTGCCACCTCTCCATCACACATGGCTGCTTCCTTGTCTGCCACCTCTCCATCACACATGACTGCTTCCTTTGTCCTGCCACCTCTCCATCACACATGACTGCTTCTTGTCTGCCACCAATCTCCATCACACATGGCTGCCTTGTCTGCACACCTCTCTATCACACATGGCTGCTTCCTTGTCTGCCACCTCTCCATCACACATGGCTGCTTCCTTGTCTGCCCTCTCTATCACACATGGCTGCTTCCTTGTCTGCCACCTCTCCATCAACATGGCTGCTTCCTTGTCTGCCACCTCCTATCACACATGGCTGCTTCCTTGTCTGCCACCTCTCCATCACACATGGCTGCTTCCTTGTCTGCCACCTCTCATCACACATGGCTGCTTCCTTGTCTGCCACCTCTCTATCACACATGGCTGCTTCCTTGTCTGCCACCTCTCCATCACACATGACTGCTTCCTTGTCTGCCACCTCTCCATCACACATGACTGCTTCCTTGTCTGCCACCTCTCTATCACACATGGCTGCTTCCTTGTCTGCCACCTCTCCATCACACATGGCTGCTTCCTTGTCTGCCACCTCTCTATCACACATGGCTGCTTCCTTGTCTGCCACCTCTCCATCACACATGGCTGCTTCCTTGTCTGCCACCTCTCTATCACAC
This sequence comes from Ephydatia muelleri, assembly GCA_013339895.1. NCBI lineage: Eukaryota > Metazoa > Porifera > Demospongiae > Spongillida > Spongillidae > Ephydatia > Ephydatia muelleri. Next base: position 2,988,442 of record JABACO010000014.1, read on the forward strand.
ATGGCTGCTTCCTTGTCTGCCACCTCTCCATCACACATGGCTGCTTCCTTGTCTGCCACCTCTCTATCACACATGGCTGCTTCCTTGTCTGCCACCTCTCTATCACACATGGCTGCTTCCTTGTCTGCCACCTCTCCATCACACATGACTGCTTCCTTTGTCTGCCACCTCTCCATCACACATGACTGCTTCCTTTGTCTGCCACCCTCTCCATCACACATGGCTGCTTCCTTGTCTGCCACCTCTCTATCACACATGGCTGCTTCCTTTGTCTGCCACCTCTCCATCACACAGGTGGGTTCTCTGCATGACTGATGGTCGATTTCTCCACACCAGCTGACCCATACGGTGGACCTAGGTCTACAACGTACGACAGAGCAGACAATTGCTCCACACACGCCCGAAAGAGTGCACATCCTGGGATAGTATCGGCTTTCCTGTGGTGATAGTAACCTTCCTCCTTTCCTCGTCCAGCCAATTGCCTGTTGCTCTTGTACTTTCTTCTCCAACACTTTCAGGACTCCTAGGCAACGGAACAGCTCCTCTTGTTCTCCGTGAAACAACCTTTGTGATGGACCGGAACCCATTCCTATAGTGGGTGTGGTTCTCTATTCTAGCAGAGCTAAATATTAGTCCGTGCATCGCTTCATCAATCGTTTAATTATCTTCACAGCCAACTCTGCCTTTCTGTTCAACTAGCTGTTATATGGTGGATGAAAATGTATGTTCAAACCTCCAAGGACTTGAAATTTTTTTTCAAACTCCCAGGCTGTAAACTGTGAGCCTCCATCTGTATGAACCCACACTGATACACCGTGACAGGCAAACTGCTGCTTGCATATCTCATGAGCTCACATGATCTCATGAGCTCGACACTCCTCCCCTTCGGTAGCGCTGGGGCATTTTCCTCACATGTTGCACACGTTCTCAGTGCTTGCTCAAATGTCTTTCTTCATTCCTGGCCAGTAAACTACTTCCTGGGATCCCCTTAATGTAGACTGGATTCCCTGATGACTGGAGTGAAGCTTCTGCACAATATCTGGTCTCAACTCAACTCGGACTACCACTTGCCCTCCTTGTAGACAACCTGGGCTGTCATGTTACCCCTGAAGTTCCAATAGCCGTGTACCACTTCAGGAACCTGGTTCATTTTCAGAGGCCACCCGTATTTGACTACCTTGCACAAAATGGCATACTCCGTATCACATGCCACTGCGTACTTGGAATCAGTGGTCACAACTTCGTGTTTCATAGTCATTCTGAAGTTGAAACACTATCTCATCCCCAGGCTCGCAGATCACTGTAGGCCCTACTGAGGCTCTCAGCATGTCCACTAACGCTTGCTGCTCACCTGGTCTAAACACAACTTACAGTGAGTGTCATAGTAAAAGCAACAACCTCCTCTGCAGCCTCCATGGTGCCGCAAGAATTGGCTTCCGAAACAATGATTTCCAACTGTTTATGATCCATTTCGATCCAAACATTCTTACCAAAGATATAATGCTGACTTTTGACATGCGAAAACAACAGCGAGGCGCTCCAGCTCAATCGCTACATAGTTCATTTCACTTCTAGAGAGAGTGGGAGATGGACGCTACACATCACCCTTCTTGCATAAGGATAGCCCCAAGACTAACAGTACTTGCATCACATTGTATGATGACAGGCTTCCTCACATTGTAAAATGCCAGAAGCTGTTGTTGGCTGATCAATTCGATTTCTCAAACACTGATTTCTCTTCTTTCCTCCATGCAAATGTTGCCTCTGATTCAGTGAGTCTCCTTAAAGGTTTGCTGACTTTGGATAGCATTTGAACATATCTGGCTGGACCGATAATTTCACATTCCGCCTTATGTTCGATGAACAATTTGGCTTTGGCATCACCTATATTGCTGTCACCTTTGCCAGATTCGGTCATACGACATTTGAAGCACCAATCATACACCATTTGCAGATCTGGTCATATGTCATTATTTTTGCTGAAATGATGTGACCAATGTATAACATCTCTAGACACATAGCTTCTCCCTGTTCAACCTGAGGTTATCTAGACACTCTAGCTCTCTGTTCAACCTGAGGTTATCTAGACTCTCTAGCTCTCTGTTCAACCTGAGGTTATCTAGACTCTCTAGCTCTCTGTAGCAACTTCAATAGGTTCTTGTCATGATTGCTCCTGTCAGACAACATAACTTGTAGGTACCCATCTTTGGCATCTAACAGAGTAGGCTCCCTTTAGCTTGGGTAGGACATGGTTGATGGCAGGTATATGGAAGGTGTTTCGTCAAATGGCTTTATTTAGATCCCTTGGGTCTAAACAAATTGTTACTTGCTTCTGATGTGGCTTCCAGACAGCTGTGATGTTACTCAGTATGGACATCCACTGAGTCCACTGGGGCAATCACTTCCACTGGGGCAATCACTTCCACTGGGGCAATCACTTCCACTGGGGCAATCACTTCCACTGGAGCAATCACTTCCACTGGAGCAATCACTTCCACTGGGGCAATCACTTCCACTGGGGCAATCACTTCCACTGGGGCAATCACTTCCACTGGGGCAATCACTTCCACTGGAGCAATCACTTCCACTGGAGCAATCACTTCCACTGGGGCAATCACTTCCACTGGGGCAATCACTTCCACTGGGGCAATCACTTCCACTGGGGCAATCACTTCCACTGGAGCAATCACTTCCACTGGGGCAATCACTTCCACTGGAGCAATCACTTCCACTGGGGCAATCACTTCCACTGGGGCAATCACTTCCACTGGGGCAATCACTTCCACTGGGGCAATCACTTCCACTGGGGCAATCACTTCCACTGGGGCAATCACTTCCACTGTGGCAATCACTTCCTCTGGGGTAGTCACTTGCATTGGGGCAATCACTTACAACTACACTAGCTGTTTCCGTTTATTTTTCACACATTTTTCATGGTATGGGAAATCTTCTGTGTCCTGTTCAGGACAGAAGGTATCGTCTCGTTGGTTTCAGTGTCATACTCCCCTGGAAGAGAACCAAGGCTGCCAAATACGTCATCAAATTCTTCTAAATTCTGCTGCTTGGTGCCATTTCTGCCCTTCCTGAATAGCGTATACGACCCTCACTATGGCCCTCACTACAACCCTCACTATGGCCCTCACTACGACCCTCACTACGACCCTCACTACGACCCTCACTACGACCCTCACTACGACCCTCACTACGACCCTCACTACGACCCTCACTACGACCCTCACTACGACCCTCACTACGACCCTCACTACGACCCTCACTACGACCCTCACTACGACCCTCACTACGACCCTCACTTGAGATGAAGGGTCAGGCACGTGTCCAATGACAAAGGTGTACGTTGATCACTCTCATCACCTCAAGATGTGCAATGATCACTCTCATCACTCAAGATGTGCAATGATCACTCTCATCACCTCAAGATGTGCAATGATCACTCTCATCACCTCAAGATGTGCAATGATCACTCTCATCACCTCAAGAGGTGCTCGTCACCTCAAGGTATAAGCTTCGAGCCTTAATTCTCAGCTGCTTCCTCACTTATTTATGCAAATAACCATAACCCAGCGAATGGCTAACTGGCCCATCATACATCACTAGTGTGTTGGCAACTTTGTTTTCCCAATGCTGGTTTTCCTAACATGATGTGATCCCTCCATTTCAGACATTACATTTGGCCGTCGTATATTCATCTGACACTCCCCCATTACCCTCTATGAACTGCATCCTAGCTTGCAGCTTCTTTCCGCACTTCTATTATCTGCAATATCTCTTCATGACCATGCAGCTGTGTGTTAGCTCACTACTGAGGCATTTCCTTGCAAAATGGTTCAGTGGCCACACTTCAAACATTTGTGTAATGCTCCCTAGCTTCTCCATATCTATTGACCCTCCCTTGCACGTGTGTTTGTTTGTTTCTGATATCCTGATCTCTAGACTACAGACACATTTTCAAAAAACACTTTTTTACCTGACTTGGTATCTCTTCTTTTCCTTCCTACCCATAACACCACGTCTGCCTACACATCTGAATGGCTCTAGTCTATCCATCTCAAACAGACGTCCTTTCGCAGTCTATTCCTTGTAGCAGAACATGCAACATCAAGTCATCTTTCAGACAGACAAATTCGCAGTCTTTTATGTGCTTCCTTGGTCTTGCTTCATTGATCGCGAATGATGTGCTCACTCATCCCCTCCTTGCACACACTAAGTCCAATTTTTGCACTACTCTGTCAAAAGCATCTTTATTCTCTGTCAGCAAAAAGTAATGCTTTTTGTATAACACTGACCACCACTAGCAGCAGAATAGCTCATTTAACTGCCCCCAATGCATCAGCCTTGCCAATTGCCACTTACATACTTTCTAAAATCTTGTCCCTGATACGTGAGATTTCTTTCGCCTACTGGTTCTGGTACTAGCTTTCACTCACCGTACTGATTTGGACTTCTCTGTGTATAACTTCTGACGCAATGTTACGAAGCTGTGTCCAGCTCCACTCACGGTGCACACAAATATAGGCTATTCCATTTCAAACATTGAAAATATGAATGCACTTCGTTTTATTTATGGTTTGGGGGGGAAGAGGAGGGGAGAGCCAGGAGTTTAACACCCCTTAAATATCCCCTCCCCCCCTCCTTTGTGGACATTATTGATGGCAGACAATTTGTGCTGGGAGTCCGAGTGGGCTCGAGGGACCACATGTGTGCAGTTAAGGGGTGTGTGTGTGTGGACAGGTGTAGAATAAGCTGTACGTAATGCACCTATCTAAAGGCATATCACTTAGAGAGCATTGCAGCACAACTGCAACCCGCGATCAGTCAGTCCTGGTTTTGAATGTGCTTCAGACCCCTCCCCCTCCTCCTCCCCCTCCCTCAGATAGGCACATCAGAGTACGGTACACCACCTCGTCTTGTCCTCCTCCAAGGAGAACAAGGTGTGGGCAAGACTCATCTCTCCCGACACCTCTCCCTCATGTGGCGAGACCGACGCCTCTTCCAAAACCACACCCTCTTCCTCCTCCTCCCCCTCCGGGACCCCCACCTCCGCACTGCCTCGACGCTCAGCTCACTCATCCACCACCCAGATCCCGCCATCGGCCCGGCAGTGGCCCGCTGGATGACAGAAAGGCGTGGCCAAGGGTGCCTCCTCCTCCTGGATGGGTACAGTGACCTTCCCTTGGCCGTCCAATGGACATCCATTTATGCTGACATCGTGAAGGGCGTGGCACTCGAGGAAGCCACTGTGGTGGTCACGTCACAAAGCCACCCATCCATCCTCAGGGAGCCACACCTCCTTCCCTCGCAGCCGGGTACCCAGGCCTTCCAACACGTGGAGGTGCTGGGGTTCAGCCAATCGGATGTGGCCAGTTACGCTTTGTCTGCCTTCCGAGGGGACGAGGTGGCAGTGGAGAGCTTCCTGTCCTACCTGGACTCCAACCCCGCCATACACTCTCTCGTGCACGTGCCTCTCTACTGTGCTGCTGTGCTCGAGATCTACTCGCAGCTGAGGGGGCAAGATGGGGACTCCACCCACCTGCCACGGACCCTGACACGCCTCCACGACCACTTTGTGTTTGGGTGCATCACCAAGGCACTGGAAATTCAGCTACCCCCTCTGCCCCCTGCCGTGATGGTGGGGAGGGAGAGGGTGGGGCTTCTCAGAAGCCTGCCTGGGCAAGCCCAGGACCTGTTGAACCAGATATGCCAGCTGGCCTACGAAGGATTGGTGCAGGGTGATGGCTTGTACCAAGACGTGGGGGATGGCTTGCTGACACTGAGTAAGTTTGGCTCCTCCCTCCCTCTGGGATCAACCCTTCCTTCCTTCCTTCCCGTCCTCCACACTCCTACATGTACCTCCCCTCCCCTCCTTTCCCCTCTCCTCCCCTCCCCTCCCCTCCCCTCCCCTTCCCTCCCCTCCTTTCCCCTCACCTCCCCCTGGGTTCTCCAGTGATGCAATTAAATAAGCAAATTATACAAAGCCATACTTGGTACTTTATGAGGCAATGAAGTGATGTTCCATGATGAGATAGTGTAGATTGGGAGGGTGTTCGCTCCACCCACAAAGTAGATGGTTGGTGACACAGGAATTTGTTGTTCAGAGTAATGAATAATGAAATGTGCTCAAACTATGTCCTCCTGCAATGTGACATTTACAACTATCCACAGAAATGAGCTTTAAAGCAGATTCACTCACCATGCCACCAGACTATTGTCTCCACATTGAATATTGATGTGTACTGATTCCTTCTCTCTTCCCCCTCCCCTCTCTCCCCTCCCACCTGTCCCCTCCCCTCTCTTCCCTCCCACCTGATCCCTCCCCTCTCTCCCTCTGGTCTCCTCCCCTCTCTCCCTCCGATCCCCTCCCCTCTCTCCCTCCGATTCCCTCCCCTCTCTCCCTCCGGTCCCCTCCCCTCTCTCCCCCTCCCAAGGTCTATTTGAGACAGTCCCCACCCTTCACCTTGATGGCCACACCCACTACTTCCTTCACAAGCACCTCCACCACTACCTGGCGTCTCGTCACCTAGCCCTCACCTCCCCTCCTCGTAGACGAGCCAACCTCATCAAGGAGGCCTCCATCTTGCCCCAGATGGCCCCCGTCCTGCGACACCTGGCAGGAAGGAGTGGGGAGGAGGAACCACCTCCTCCCACCACACTCCTCTCATGGTTTGGCCACACACCCACATTGGACCTGGAGTTCCTCTGTGACCTTTCAGCCAACTTCCTGGACGGCATGCACTGTATACACGAGGCACAGACCCCTCAGGACCTGGGTAAAGTCATTGTGAAGATGGAGAGGAATTACATCCACCCACGCCCACTCAGCCTTCTCGACTGCTACGTGATTGGTTACTGCATCGTCAACAGTGGGCTGGAGTGGGGAGAGTTGGAGTGCAACAGCTGCAGGATGGACGAGAGGGGTGTGGCCAAGATGGCGCTCCCACGGGATGGTGCCGGCAGGATGAGTTTCTCGCTGGTGGTGAGCTTGAACATGAGCCATAACCCCATCTGTGACTCAGGACTGGAGCATATCGGTAGGCATCTGGAGATACACGTCTGTTACATGTATCACCATGTAGAATACCTGAAACTTATGTTATGACCATTGTGACTGCAATTGCAATTCACACTGCATTAGGACATTTGGCACAGCTCTAGATACATGTATGTTTCAAACAATGTGTATTCCCTCCCTTTTTCTCCCTCCCTTTTTCTCCTTCCCTTTATCTCCCTCCCCTTCTCTCCCTCCCTTCTCTCCCTCCCCTTCTTTTGCTTTCCCTTATTCAAAGCTCATTGACACACAGATGTGTGTTGATACTTTATGTGTATACACTTTGTGGCAGCATGTCAGATGACCTGGGCCAGCGTGTCAGGTGATCTGGCCAGCGTGTCAGGTGACCTGGACCAGCATGTCAGGTGATCTGGCCAGCATGTCAGGTGATCTGGGCCAGCGTGTCAGGTGATCTAGGCCAGCATGTCAGGTGACCTGGACCAGCATGTCAGGTGATCTGGCCAGCACGTCAGGTGATCTGGCCAGCATGTCAGGTGATCTGGGCCAGCGTGTCAGGTGATCTAGGCCAGTATGTCAGGTGACCTGGACCAGCATGTCAGGTGATCTGGGCCGGCCCTTGGGTAGCTTGCTGGTAACTTGGGTTGGTACTGTATATATATACGATTTGTACATGTATGCTGGGATATGTATGTGTGTGTATGTGTGTGTGTGTGTGTGTGCTTGTGTGTGTGCTTGTGTGTGCTTGTGTGTGTATGTGTGTGTGTATGTGCTTGTGTGTGTGTATGTGTGTGTATGTGCTTGTGTGTGTGTTTGTGTGTGCTTGTGTGTGCTTGTGTGTGTGCTTGTGGGTGTGCTTTGTGTGTGCATGTGTGTGCTTGTGTGTGTGCTTTGTGTGTATGTGTGTGCTTGTGTGTGTGTTTGTGTGTGCATTTTGTGTGTGTGTGCTTGTGTGTGTGCATTTTGTGTGTGTGTGTATGTGTGGTTTCGACAATTTAGTTTTATGCGATGAGCAACTAAACGCCACTGTTACTTCAGAGTTAAATACAAACTCTCAACAAATTTATTTGTGCACAAGTAATAAACATAAGCATCCTCAAGCTGATTTCAGCCTGGTTCTTACCACCACATGACACCATAACACATGTGCAGTGCCAACCCTAGCTTTGCCACATCTGGCTCTTAAAACATTAAGATGTTGATTCATTTTGGATCTCCAAGTCCCACTGTTCATAGCTCCTTTCCATCCAGTGTCCGCCATGAGAGGCAACCACAGCCTCGAAACCCTGCACCTGGAGAGCTGTCACATCACCAGCAAGGGAGTTGAACACTTGGCAGAGGTGCTCAAGACAGACCACACTCTCGTTGTACTCAACCTCTCTAACAATTCCATAGGGAACAGTGGAGCCAGACACTTAGGTAATGGTGCACACATATTCTGAACCTTCTCTGTGCACAAGGTTTTAATCTAATCAGATGACATTACTAAGCATAGTGGTGTGTGCTGGGATTTAGTTCCTTCAGTACATTATGATACAGCAAAGTGTTTAGTGTGTACTGTACATCCACATAGAAGTGGGATAATTTGGATACTACATTTGTAGAATGACTCTTTTTTGACTAGCTATGGTGAAAAGTCTGCATTAAAACACTAAGTGTGAAATATGGAGTTAGCATTCTATCTGATTACCCTAATTGTTTGATGCTGAGTTTCATTTTCACTGTACACAGCAACCACTCTACGTGTCAACTTGATACTCTGTCGTCTGCTGCTGTGTGGGTGTGGCATAGGGGAGGAGGGCGCCTCAGAACTGGCCCAAGCATTGTTGAGCAACACATCACATCTTCAGATGCTTGATGTCAGAGGCAACCTTATTAGTCCAAGCTCACAGCTGACTACAGTGATGGGGTGTCTGGTAAACCTGAATGAACCCACTTCTTAGTCTGATGGAGTATCTATGGTTTGCGTGTCATCATTCTTACTTATATGTTTTTACTTGTGGAGTGTTTCAGTATCATATATGCAAGCAGCTCTCAACAATGGGTTACTGTACATATTGCCATATTATATGTGTGAACATTGATAAATAGATTTCATTGTATGCAAAACATGAGTCATTGATCTCACATTCCTCAAAGTCAATTATTTTGACGCAGATCACGTAACATAGAAAAGCCTTGTGATAAAGTATTGCTACCTTTGAGCTCAGTCCCTCGATAAATCTAATGTACAAGACATACAAACATACATAAATAACATAGAAAATGAATATTATCAGTTGATCATTAAAACTTTCCACCCGGAGACATACTTGACCAATAATATAGAGGCCAACTGTCCTCTTTTTTTTTTTTTACTTGTATCAGCTGCGTGATGAGGAGTGTGCTCAAAGTACATCACTAGTAACCTCACGGTGCAAAATGTATAATCATTAATAACTGAGGAGCACCTGTTACCGAAGGATGCGTAATTGTGTGAAAGTGTGAGGGTGGGGATCAGGTGTGGGAGATTAAATTGTTGGTTAACACTCAGGTTCTGTAAATGCATGCATGTTGCATATACATGCGTGTATTCAGGTACTGTACCCAGATGATGATTCTTGTAGAGATCGTTTTTATTTACATGTACTTGGTATGATAAGAGATGAACTAGTAGGTGATTGTATGTACACAGATGGGGATATTACACTTTCATGGGGATTCCATTTCATTCAAAGCAGGAATGCGTAATGTTTGTGTGTATTTCCCACATTTATATGTCTGTGTAAAAAGAGTATGTATGTATCTAGGCGCAGCATGTTCATATTGCATTCTTTATATGTGTACATGTGTCAAGTGACCTGGGTCAGCATGCTAGATGACCTTGGCAGCTAACTTGGGGTCATTATCATACTTATGTGATAAGTCTAAGGTCACGAACTTAATAGAATGGAATTACACTGCAGATCTACAATACTAATCACACATATTATAAAGTTCCCAGGAAAATGGTTAACACAAAAGGTGATCTCATAAGGTCGTGCACCCTATGCTGGAATAAGCGTTTGCATGTTTGTGTGTGTGTGTGTTTGCATGTTTGTATGTGTGTGTGTGTGTGTGTGTGTGTGTGTGTGTGTGTGTGTGTTTGCATGTTTGTATGTGTGTGTGTGTGTGTGTGTGTGTGTGTGTGTGTGTGTGTGTGTGTGTGATTGCTGCCGTGTAGTTTTAAGTAATGAGATACAGCACGCTCCTGTTAGTCCGGAGTTAATATTACATACTCTCAACAAAAATGCACAAATATTAAACATGGAGTATGGTAAGTGTTTGTTACATCAGCATCCTCAAGCTGATTTTCTAGTCAAGGCAGCATGATTCTTAACACCACATGACACCATATCACATTTGCAGTGCTTATCTATAAATTAAAAACATTGCGATGTAGATTCATTTTGGATGCTCCCAGTCCCACTGTTTCCATAGCTACATTCCATCCAGTGTCCGCTATGAGAGGCAACCACAGCCTCGAAACCCTGCACCTGGAGAGCTGTCACATCACCAGCAAGGGAGTTGAACACTTGGCAGAGGTGCTCAAGACAGACCGCACCCCCTCGTTGTACTGAACCCTCTCTAACAATTCCATAGGGAACAGTGGAGCCAGACACTTAGGTAATGGTGCACACATATTCTGAACCTCCTCTGGAAATTTGTAGTTTGATTAAGTGGCATTGCTAATCATAGTGCTATATTTCACACGTCAAACGCTGTATACAAGTTAATAAAAAAAACGTCTCTATCTAGAAAGTGATATGTCAGGTTGCAGGATTGGATGGTGCAAAAAACAATCCCCTCAACACACCCACACCCTCTCCTCACGTCACATTCACTTCACATCCACCTCCCAGCATTCACTCCCTTTGCTCACAGTACCTTCTACCCCATACCACGTACCTCTCACACCTTCCCCTCTTCACATCACACCCATCTCTCCTCTCCATAGCCACCTCCCTCTTCAACATCTCGCCCTCTCCATATCCACCTCCCCTCTTCAACCATCTCTCCCTCTCCATATCCACCTCCCTCTTCACCATCTCTCCCTCTCCATATCCACCTCCCCTCTCACCATCTCTCCCTCTCCATATCCACCTCCCCTCTTCACCATCTCTCCCTCTCCCATATCCACCTCCCCTCTTCACCATCTCTCTCCTCCTCTCCATATCCACCTCCCCTCTTCACCATCTCTCCCTCTCCATATCCCCTCCCCTCTTCACCATCTCTCCCTCTCCATATCCACCTCCCCTCTTCACCATCTCTCCCTCTCCATCCACCTCCCCTCTTCACCATCTCTCCCTCTCCATATCCACCTCCCCTCTTCACCATCTCTCTCTCCATATCCACCTCCCCTCTTCACCATCTCTCCCTCTCCTATCCATCTCCCTCTCTCACCCATCTCTCCCTCTCTCTCCCTCCCCATATCCACCTCCCCTCTTCACCATCTCTCCCTCTCCATATCCACCTCCCCTCTTCACCATCTCTCCCTCTCCATATCCACCTCCCTCTTCACCTCTCTACCATCTCTCCCTCTCCATATCCACCTCCCCTCTTCACCATCTCTCCCTCTCCATATCCACCTCCCCTCTTCACCATCTCTCCCTCTCCATATCCACCTCCCCTCTTCACCATCTCTCCCTCTCCATATCCACCTCCCCTCTTCACCATCTCTCTCCTCTCCATATCCCCTCTCCTCTTCACCATCTCTCCCTCTCCATATCCACCTCCCCTCTTCACCATCTCTCCCTCTCCATATCCACCTCCCCTCTTCACCATCTCTCTCTCTCTCCTATCCACCTCCCCTCTTCACCATCTCTCCCTCTCCATATCCACCTCCCCTCTTCACCATCTCTCCCTCTCTCCATATCCACCTCTCCTCTTCACCATCTCTCCCTCTCCATATCCACCTCCCCCTCTTCACATACATACATATCACCCCACCCACTTCTCTTTTCTCTCTCGCTTGCTTCTCTCCTCACCTTTCTCATCCACCTCCCCTCTCTGCTTTAACACCTTTAGAACAGTACCTTGCTCATATCTTTGCCTGCTTGGTGAACTATGGCATTGTTTTGAAATCCATCATAAAAGTAAGATCATTATTTGTGACCTTAAAATTAGTGAACCAATATAATGGTTTCAAGAATCTCTGCCAGTGAAACTTGATGCAACTTGGTAGGAATCAGGAGTGCCACTGAGCTTGTGTCTTCTGCCTTTTTGGCTTCTCCTGTTGGGTCAGCTTCCCTGGCCATGTAGTCACCTTTAGAAATGTAGTGCTTTCGTTTCCTAGTCTCGTGGTCATAAACAGCCTCCACTATCATCATTCAAGCTGGGGTGGTAGGAGTTCAGAATGCCTGCCCAACATGTTCGTCGCGCGTACATTAGTAATGGCTATAAATAGATCAAAATGATAAGCAATGTCTGACCAATCACTTACGTCAGTGTTTTCATTGTAGTACGTGCATTCTAGACATCTAATAAATTCATTAATTGAAAATGTAGTGTCCAACTTTTGCACAGTGCACAGTGAAATACTAGTCTCGTACCCAGACTCGCGACGTCACAGCAGCATTCACAGAACGTAGCCGTGATGTGATCTCTGTGACGTACGCGGGTCTGGATCCCGAGACTAAGCTAAAGTCGTTACATCAACAAAATAAGTTTCTGAAGAAAAAAAAGTATTGCTAATTACGTTATTGGTTTGTACAAAGATGTCATCAGTGCCGCGTTGGATTAGTCTCATACTAACGTTGGATACCACCAAAACCCATTTCCCATCTTTCAGGAGTCCTCGGTTGTACTTCCGTTTTCCAAATTTTGCCGCATGCATTGATTTTTACCACAGTCTCCGGATCACCGAGGAATGCTTGATCATGTCTCGGCAAAACTTGTACCAGTCAACTGTTTTCCGCGATATACCGCTCCATCTCACAGCTTTCGTGACAGAAAACTTCTCTGTCAAATAATATGTAAGCTCCAGATTGAATTTCTTGCAGGCTTAGATGGCTACCACGGCAGCAAACCACCGTGCAGGAAAATACTCCTACAATGAAACGTAGAGCATCTCCATCTGCATGTAGGTGGGAGAGAATATAATGCGTGACGAAACATAATACTGCCTCCATTGATTGGCCTAAACACAGCTGCAATATGCTTACATCCGTTCCTTCACGTTTCACAAACAGCATGGGTTGATTGCAACCACTGCAAGTCTGGCGGCGAGCTATTAATCCATTGTCCATGCACCACTAAATAGTAGTGTCCTGGTCACACAAAATGTCACGCAACAGACGCTTGAATGACCAGAATTCAAGAGGCAAGTCTGACGGGCCAGCTTGTTCCATTTTTTGTAACACATGCAATAGAACCATGCATGATGGAGATACATGCATGCCATGTACCTATACACACCGAGTTTTTATATGTATAAAGCTAACCATGCATAGCCCGCGCTTTACCGTAAAATCGCAATTCAGCCCGCCGTTTTAGATCCCATGCATGCATTGCTTTGCTATCCAATCACAATCCAGCCCGCTGTTTCTAAATACATTGCATTGAATTTGTAAATCTCCACTAATGGTTTGAGAGCTAGATAAAAATCGGGCGGTATATGTGAATTGACGGGCCGATTGTGGTAGGGCAAAAAAGTGTTGCCAGGCATGGACACAATCCGAGGTGGAAGCTAGGATCATTTTCCTTTGCAGCTAAGGTGATATTGGACTGCCACGAAATATAGTCTTCCTATTACGTGTACGCATTTGAGGTGTTTTGTTCATGCCAATCATGTGTGCGAATTTAATGATGCAAGGCCAGAATGCCTCACCACAGTCATCCACAATGTTGATTTCACACCCATAATGAAATACAAACTTTCTGATGATTTTTATATGGCCCTTTTGAGCAGCATGATGCAATGGTGTTCTGCCCTTGAATCCCTTTATATTTGGATCACACTTGAAATCCTCAATCAGCGCGCACACTGTGGGTAGTGAACCTTCCAAGGCAGCAATGTGGAGAGGAGTGTCACCATCATCATAACTAGCCATGACATCACATCCATAGTCACATAAAAACTTCCTAATGACTTCTACATGCCCCCTTTTGAGCAGCATGATGCAATGGTATTCTGCTCTTGAGTTACAGTCACACTTAAATTCATCAATCAGTGCGCACAACACTGCAGTCAGTGATTCTCCCAAGGAGCAATGTAGAGTGTTACCGTCATCATCTCGAGCCATGACATCACATCCATAGTCACATACAAACTTCCTAATGACTTCTACATGCCCCCTTTTGAGCAGCATGATGCAATGGTATTCTGCTCTTGAATCCCTTTGTGTTAGGATCACACTTGAATTCATCAATCAATGTGCACACTGTGAGCAGTGAACCTTCCAAAGCAGCAATGTGGAGAGTATTACCATTATGGTCTTTAGCCATCACATCCATATTTCTGCACAAATTTCCTGATGACTTCAATATATAGTCATTGTGAGCAGCATGATGCAATTGTATTCTGCCCTTTGTGTTAGGATCACACTTGAATTCATCTAACAGTAAGCACACAGCAGTGACCCTTTTAAAGCAGCAATGTGGAGAGGAAAGTTGTATTTAACCATGCATGATATTACATCCATAATCACTTTTTCAGAAATTTCACGATATCACTATGTTCTCTTGTTGAAGTTGGCAATTGAGTATTCCCATCCCTGTGATGATGATGGAGACAATGGTAGTGCTCCTCATATAGAGATAAAACATCGATGCACCATGTGGAAGAATGGTATTCACTGGCTGATGGAGAGTGGTGTGGAGGGATTCATGGAAGCGGTGAAGGAAAGTAGAGGTGTTTTGGTGGTGATCGGAGTGAGCTTAAAATGGAGTGTGTAAAAGTATTGAATTTGGTTGTTAAAAAAATTTGTAATGTCATTAACAACTTTTGCCCTGCACTGGAATATCTCCTTTATCCAAAACAGCTACAATTCCTAAGTTCCATTCCAGAAGTAGACTCCCTACAGCTTTACCTAATGAGTGATGTGAAGAGGGTGCTAATTGGGAATGAGGGCAAGATTATAGACATAAGTTATGGCAAAAAACAAGCCATGAAGCCATCAGACATCAATTTCCTTCTACAATATCCTTTATGGGGTAAGTCAGAGAACTTAGATGGTCATGTCTTGAGTTTTGTATCTTAGCATATTCTAAAATGACACTATTTCACACAGAACGTTTCAAGGTAGACAACACCTGTCTAGTGTTAGGTCCACCTCATGTCTAGTGTTAGGCCCACCTCGTGTCTAGTGTTAGGCCCACCTCATGTCTAGTGTTAGGCCCACCTCATGTCTAGTGTTAGGCCCACCTCGTGTCTAGTGTTAGCCCCACCTCATGTCTAGTGTTAGGTCCACCTCATGTCTAGTGTTAGGCCCACCTCATGTCTAGTGTTAGGTCCACCTCATGTCTAGTGTTAGGCCCACCTCATGTCTAGTGTTAGGCCCACCTCATGTCTAGTGTTAGGCCCACCTCATGTCTAGTGTTAGGCCCACCTCATGTCTAGTGTTAGGCCCACCTCATGTCTAGTGTTCTCATGTCTAGTGTTAGCCCCACCTCATGTCTAGTGTTAGGTCCACCTCATGTCTAGTGTTAGGCCCACCTCATGTCTAGTGTTAGGCCCACCTCATGTCTAGTGTTAGGCCCACCTCATGTCTAGTGTTAGGCCCACCTCATGTCTAGTGTTAGGCCCACCTCATGTCTAGTGTTAGGCCCACCTCATGTCTAGTGTTAGGCCCACCTCATGTCTAGTGTTAGGCCCACCTCATGTCTAGTGTTAGGCCCACCTCATGTCTAGTGTTAGGCCCACCTCATGTCTAGTGTTAGGCCCACCTCATGTCTAGTGTTAGGCCCACCTCATGTCTAGTGTTAGGCCCACCTCATGTCTAGTGTTAGGCCCACCTCATGTCTAGTGTTACGCCTACCTCATGTCTAGTGTTAGGCCCACCTCATGTCTAGTGTTCTCATGTCTAGTGTTAGGCCCACCTCATGTCTAGTGTTCTCATGTCTAGTGTTAGGCCCACCTCATGTCTAGTGTTCTCATGTCTAGTGTTAGCCCCACCTCATGTCTAGTGTTAGGTCCACCTCATGTCTAGTGTTAGGCCCACCTCATGTCTAGTGTTAGGTCCACCTCATGTCTAGTGTTAGGCCCACCTCATGTCTAGTGTTAGGCCCACCTCATGTCTAGTGTTAGGCCCACCTCATGTCTAGTGTTAGGCCCACCTCATGTCTAGTGTTAGGTCTACCTCATGTCTAGTGTTAGGCCCACCTCATGTCTAGTGTTAGGCCCACCTCGTGTCTAGTGTTAGGCCCACCTTGTGTAAGATAGCTTGCAATCAAAGCATTCTATCCCTCTAGTTGTGCTGCTGAATAATGCAACACTATCAATGCTATTTAATCACTGTCTGATTGGATAAAGCTTGGAACATACTTGGGTATTCCAGCTCATGTCCTGAATACCATAGCTGAGAACCATCTGGGAAATGCTTGGAGGTGTAGGGATGCCATGGTGGAAACTTGGCTTCACACTAAACCTTCAGCCACATGGATGGATGCAATGGAGGCTGTGGGGAAGTTTCCTGATGTGGCCATTGCCCATACCATCAAGAATGCATCAAAAGGTAAGCCAATGTTTTGCTCAACAGTACTGCCATATTGTTCCCTGCAGACACTAAACTGAAAACCCTTGATCAGCACCTTCATAACATCAGTGACTGGTACCTCTCCTGGGTACATCTTGGCTTACTGGACATCACACTGCACCAGATCAAAAAGGACTTTCCATGTTCCACATCTGACTGCCTTCTCAAAATGCTAATCCTTGGTGAATCCATGGCAACCATGCCCGATGTTGTGTGTGCACAGAATACTGGAAGCAATACTGTGGTAGTCTGAGTTTAGCTCGAAAAACGTTAATTCTCAACTGTATTGTGCATACTTTGTAATTCTGGCTTTAGTTGCCATGTAGAACTAACTAGAAAGATTTCCTAAATGTGTGTGGGTTTTGTTTTATGTTTGCAAACAGAGATTCTGGAAATCAGATTGTGAGGAAGCCACCATTTTACACAAGCATCACTGGTTGGTGCAGCATATTAAAGATCGCTAAAAGCAATGCACAAATTATAACCAATTACAAGTTTTAGCCTGCAATTATGGTCCAGAACACACTACGTATTTGTACTATTATACAGTGTGTATGTGTGTGAGGTGTGGGGTGCGTGCGCGTCTGTGTGTGCGTGCATGTGTGTGTGCATGTGTGTGCGTATGTGTGTGAGGTGTGCGTGTGTATGTATGTGTGTGTGTGGTGTGTGTGTGTGGTGTGTGTGTTGGTGTGCGTGCGTGTATGTGTGTATGTGTGTGTCTGAGGTGTGTGTGTATGTGTGTGTGTGAGGTGTGTGTGTATGTGTGTGAGGTGTGCGTGTGTGTGTGTGTGTCTGTGTGTGCATGTGTGTGTGTGTGTGCATGTGAGTTTGATTGTTTATAAGCATGTTAAGTTTAATGCACATTACTTCCACTAAGCCTTTACACAGGATAACATTGTTCCTATTTAAGATCATTGGGCATATCAGATATGCTCAGATATGAAAACACATACTGTAGTTGCTCCTTTTACTCTTTACATGTGAAGCTTTGTGATCAGTGGGCATGTTAGGACATATTGCTTTATAGAGCACACCATACTGTAGAGATGATGACTGCAATTAATGTGTGAATGTCAATTGTATGCTAAGGTACATATACAAAACATGTCCCCTTTACCACCTTTGCAATCGGTAATAAATAACATAAACCTCAGTTCTATTTTAAAAGAAAAGTGTAGATTTTTATGTATGCATGTACATATTTGTTCATGTAGACTTGTGTATCTGTATCATGAGTTTTGTATTACTGTGTTCAGTGCTGAGATGGATGAGTTTGACACTGGTGGAAATTGGTAACCAATGCTCAAAAAATTTTTTTCATTAGTTTTGATGTTTTGCACTATGTTCTTTCCACCATTTTTCATGGCCATGAAAAATGGTGGGAAGAACATAGTGCAAAACTAAAAATCAGGAAATGGCAGCCATGCATGGCTGCCATTTCCTGATTTTTGCTGATCAGAATGCACTTGACATACATTTCAATGGACGCTTGAACGGGGGAGCAACGGATGTGCACGATACCACGTCCACAATGCATCATCAATGTCTAAGTGTCTGGCGAGAAATCAGAAGTTTTTCTCGTCGAGCTACATGTATGCACCACTGTCCCCAATGGAACAAGCACTTATCAGTATAAACTAAAGTGCACCAAGGCATAATTAGCCAAAACTATAATTCACTATAAAAATTCAGAGATGCTTCTAATCCTTACCAACCATATCTGACAGTAGCTTTTTTTTTTTTTAAATTTTTTTAATGCTTCTATTGAATGAAAAAAAAGAACGATGTCCAATGATTACGCAACATAACTTGAAAAAATTGAATTTGAGTATGATCAGCTAATCTGGCAAGCGCAAAACTTTTCACTACAAAGCGGACGCTATTCTTCTTGCATCGTAAAAAAAAAGCCTGCACTTTGTGCGACCGCAATCCCTGTGAATGTCGAGTTTAAAGAGGAAGTTCGATAAGCTGGCACAGTGCTCAGTGGTTTAAAACCATAGGTGACCAGGACATTTTCAAATATATAACCAAATTGTTTGTATACTTGTTTAAAAGAAGGTGGTGTTAAATAAATCATGATACTGATTAATGTTAATTAACTAAAATCAAGTCAAAACAATCAATTTTTAATCGTAGTTAACTGATAGGTTTTAATAGTACATTTGTATAATCTAAGCATATGCTAATTGATACTGCAACTATTGTGTGTAATAATCATTACAAAATAGTTAATTAAAATCAAGCCGAAGTAATCAAGATTCAGTTAATCTTGCAATTGATGTAGAAGCCTCTTCATCTTCAATTTGCTCAACCTCAGATTCAGCTATCTGCTCAACTTGTGGGTTAATGATGGTTGATATTAAGCTTCTTCTCTGACTAAGGCTTGTATTGACTCTGTCCTCCTTCGAGAATGGCGAGGACTCAGCTGATCTAGTGGAGTGATAGACTTTACATGCATAGAGTTCATGGCACTATTCTTCTCCATATCCAATGGTTGTGGTGGTGATGGATTCAATACACTGGGATCAATGCTTTCTTGTTCATAAAATGGTTATTGCTGATATACTAAAAAGGCTTGCTTTGTCTTCTCTACTATCCTAGCTTTACTCAATTGTGCCCACTTCGTCCTCAGTGTTCGTATCTTATTAGACCATCGTTTTACATGTACCTGTGCATCACTCGTTACCACCAGCTGGGCTTCATCGGCCATAAAATGTCTGGCTGCATCAGCATCAGCTTTGAAAACCTTTACGTACCTTTCATAAACATCTAAATTCGTTACGCTTCTTTTTTCCGCCATTCTCGCAGCGCTCGCACGTTCGGCACGGATCAGAACCAAAAAAAAACTCGCAAAGAAGCTCGCTTGAATCGCTGAATAACATACAAAAGGGGACGTTCAAATCATTATACAAGCATGCGTGACGAAATACAATAGCGCCCGTGCACGCAGCGCCCTCATTTCTACCAAAGACGGCCGGCGCATCACAAAGAACAAAATACGGTCTATCAGAGAGCACAAAGGCTCATTAACACATTCGTTCCGTAGTAGCTGTAATAGTCCCCAGCCTCTTAATTTCGGTTATTTGTCGGCATTATTAAAATTGCAAAATAGCTCGAGAGTATCATTAAGTTCAGAAGTGTTTTGTTTGATGGGTTTTAGAATCGGCAAGATTCGGCGAGTATTATACTAAGGGCCATTGATAGGTGAAAGTATTTAAACGCACAATAAAGTATGCAGCACAGGGAAAAGTTTCGCATTCCCAAGTTGGATTTTGATCCACAATCCCTGGGTGGAAAGGCTTAAATCAACATTGGGCATTTTGATGTGGTTTGCTGTGTCTACTGTGATTGCTTATCACATTGGGATCTTGGATCAAAACCCAATGTTGGGAACTCGAAACCTTTCCCTGTGCAGCGCTCTAGCTTCATTGAGCAATGAATGTATAGTAGATTTGTGTAAAAAATGGCGCCGTTTTGGACCACAAATAAACAAATATCATTAGCAGAATTCATGATGATGTCATAAATCAAGCATTATTGAAATGCTATTAAAAAGCTCTATCTACACGTTCCTTTATACTTGACTCAGTACTCAGCCTGCGGACTATGCAAATCGCACCTCCGAACTTGTCAAAAGGGATGGATTCGAGTCGACCAAGGCAGAAAGAGCGTTTTCCTTCCCACATTAGGTATGTCCTTTGTCCACTTTAATGCCTTTCATGTATTGTTTAACACTTATACTAGTTGGATAAACCATTTTGAGTGATTGTCCTATCTACTTTGCTTCATGTTTTGCATTTTTAAATGATTTTTGGCAATAAAATTTTTCTCTGCATGTACCTTTATCGTCTTTCCGCCGCTACCTTTGCCATTTATTATTGTGTTAGTACATTACATACTCTTTTCTACGTGGCGTAGTGATTGTTTGAGCGTCACCGGTTGAACGGAAGGGTAGTTAAACATTTTTGAGGGTCCTAATTTGCTGTACCTTTTGCGATGTTCGTGGAGAACCCAAACACTTAAAAGGTGGATAGAAAGAAAGAGCGAAGTTGATAGTGTGGCGTAGGCGTATTTTGACCACTAAATCGCTGTATGTATGCTGTATATGCTCTTCCAAAGGTGCACTATGGGAAGAACATTTCGCCTTGATCGCAGTCGTAGACTTCAGTAGTGTCCCCGATCGCCTGTCCCAGCACTTCCAGGACTACTACTGACTGCAACTCATCAGAATTGTTAAATGTCATAGTTTTCTTTCCCATTTCTGCATTCACATGTGGCACGTGTCTGAGCGTCTTGGTGCTCGTCTGTTGAAGATAACTCTCCCTTCACCATGGGTTATAGCTTCCATCAACCCAATTACATTATACAGTATGATGATTCAGGACGGCCATGAACCCAGAGCAGAAGTGGATTTGCATTCGAGGTTTCTCTCATGCCTAAGCATGGATAGAACATTACAAATCAGCGCAAAATAAGAATCTGCAGAAGGCCGAGGCACTGAGAAAAAGACTGATGGAGAATTGTATATATAGCTATTGTATGCCTTAACGTCTAGACCCTAGGTAGGATTGCCCGTGTTAATTATCTAGCTTCCAATCCCTCTATTATCTCTGGTCCCCACATCAGAACGACTTCGTTACCGGGTGCTTACGAAAACTGGTCTGGGTACGAGACTATCAACATCCTGCTTTTGAACTACGAAATATAAAGTGCCTTTAAAAATAAATTAACCGTGCTGTCGCAGAGAGATGGAAGGTGAGCAGACTGGTTGAGAGGATGTATAAGCTTTGCGTAGTAAAGCTAGCACACATCAGGAATGTAACATTATTATCAGCACTACTGATAACACTCTCACTTAAGCTTCCCCTCATGCAAGCATACTTAAACAGCCTAGGCAGGCTCAAGTAAACTAAAGCCTGCTATAATAGCAAACTACACCTGAAAGTTGGGTGTCTACTAGCACATGCATGTGCATACACGCAATATGATTGAATGTACACCCTTTGAACGGACAGGTCCCCCACAGAATGGGATTCAGAGTACCCAACAGCAACAGGCAGCAGCACCAGTGATCAACAGTGGTGCCAATATGCAGCAGCCTAGTGCTTCACAACAGCCTATACAGTTCCTGAACATTGCAGGACCAGGACAAGTATCTTTCAATGGAAATCCCACACCACCTTACTATGGAGGATATCCCTACCCAGATCAGGGGTACTTCCAAGATCCTACTAAAATGGCCACCCTTCCCATGCAGCCATATCCTACATCTTCTATGCCACCCCAACTTTACGGTGGAAATTATTTTACAACACCACAACAGGTACGAGCAATCCCCCCTACACATGCTGCAGTATAAATTACTTGTTTTGTTGCTGATGTGTTCAATTTTAGCCAGTCATGGTGATCCAACAACAGCCAACCTCAGTCCCAGTTAGTACAGCTGTCCAAACATCTTCTGGAGATAACTACCTCACTCTGTCTGCTGTGATGACATGCTTTGTGCTCATAATTGGAGGCTGGCCATCTCTTTTATGCACCATTTCTGCACTATTGATGTCTTATAATGTAAGTGCTCTATCACTTAATAATTTCTCAATTCTTCCTCATCAGGCAAAGGATGAAGAGAGACGTGGTAACATTGCATCTGCCAGGACAAAGGCTAATATATCTTTGGGCCTCAACATTGCTGCAGTTGTGTTTGTTATAGCGATGTGGAGTGTGGTGGCCATTCCAGTGGCTGTGACTCAAGCCACAACTTCATACTGCTATCCAACATCACTTTATTACTATTACTATTGCTACATTTCATACTGTTACAATGGCAACAATTCTTCATGCTACTACTACTCCTCCACCTTCTATTTCTATTTTTTTTCCTATTCGTACACTTCCAATAACTCTTTTGCCTTTTACTCACAGCAATGCAGTTCAAACTATGGCTTGGCGTGCTATTATGGCTGATCATGTTTAACCCTTCAGTACTGCCTATGTAACGTGGATGAGTAGTTGCCATAGTTACAGATGTCGTGTGCTGTACTTGTAAGTGGTTGTTGTTACTATATATAGGCATTGTAGGGACACTGGTATAGTTGCTGCTGCCAATGTGTATTGCTGCATTGCTCGTGTTTTGGAAATATAAGTGCACCTTCATTGTGACTGATGTCAGACTCATAATAAAGGAATACCTGGTTGTTTGAAAGTTTTAAAATGATTATTAAACTAGGGGATTTCTAAATTCTTACTTCATTAGTTTTAACTATTAGGCAAACTGTAACGGTGAAAATAAACTGAACACGATATGCATGCAAAGGACGAAATAGCCAAAATCAATGTTTTTATAAAACATTAATTTCAGTACATTAGTTAACTTGAAACAATCTCCATAATGAACTACTACAATTATTAAACGTTTAATCTAAAGTTTGGCCAACAAAAAAAAACCTCCAAAAATCATTATGGTAAGATAATTAATGTCTTGCGGTCCGGGGTTTACTTCTACAATTAAGGGGTTAACCTCGAATAGTAAAAGCTTGAATTACTAGCAACTAAACGATCAGTGGAAGATTACCAATTACCATGTTTGTTTATCTACCTTTGCCTAAGAGATGTACTGCATTTCATAACACAAATATCTTTTAGTGCAACATTATATATATATCAGTGATAATGTATCTCAATATTTCGAGAAATACCGCGCGTGCGTAAACGAACTCTGGTTAGCACAAAAATTTGATTTCACCATTCATAAAAGTTGCGTATCCTCAAATATTAAGTGCCAAATAAGTTGACTGTTTGCTCTTACAATCGATAGAATTTTTAAATTCATATTACGAAAATGAACCATGAATTTTGACATCAAATATGTACGGGGTTAGCCCCTAATTTTCGGGGTTAACCCCGTTACGGACCGCAAGATGTTAAGAGAAATAGCATTAATTTATTTTGCATGGCTGTCTCCTATAGTTTTGTATTTGGTCACATTTTCATTAGAGGGCATTGATTTAGTTACTTAACTATTTATCACAAATTTGTAATAACGCTATTTGTATCTAGCTATTAGGCACTAAAGCTGGGTTTACAATGTGACGCTCGCTGAATGTTGCGTCAGCGTCAGCATCAGCGTCGCTGAAACGTCATATTGTAAACAATTATTGTATGCCCCAGTTGACGTGACGTGACGTGACGTGACGCTGGAATAGACATTCCAGCGTCGGCGTCACGAATTGCAGGCGCTGACGCTGACGCAACATTCAACGAGCGTCACATTGTAAACCCAGCTTAATACAAAAGGGCTTGGTAGATTTACACTGCAGACCAAAATTGGAATGTGTACAGTGGGAGGGCATGGCGTATCTTTGGGGAAAGATGGCGGCGTTATCCAACACCCCCTTCACCTCTCATTCTGCACCTTATCCACAAAGTAAGAACTCGAACCCGATATACCCAGACCTGTTTACGTAAACATTATCGCATAATGAATAATGCTACGGAAAGTGGTCGAAGTCGGTCTGGGGAATGTGTAAGGATGCAATTGGAATGCAATTGATTACATAATACACGGTGATTAATAATTATTTGGGAATGGATCGTGTGTGTCTCCCGCAATCAAAGGGCAAAGTAGACGTCTAAATAGCGCTTTATCCGGCTATTCAATGCAGGCAATGCCATATATGCCTTGCTATCGCAACGCACAGTTGAGATAAGCACACAGGATAAGAACAGCTCCGCTCCGGGTTTGTTCAGAGATAATATATCTCTGGTTTGTCTGCATAAAGTACTTTAAAACGGGATTGCAAAGTACCTTGACGCCAAAGAGCAGCATCAACGACATATTTGACACAGGCTCCTGCTGCTCCACTATTCTCAAGTTATTCCTCCTCAGAATTGTTGTTATCAGACATTTCCTCCAGTATAGTTGGCCGTCCAAATGTATCCCCTCTATATATCTGACCACTCTTCATCTCACCAGGTGGAACATCTAGTACAATTAACAGATGACCTCAACACCTGACTTGTTATCTCACACCTACAACATGATCCAGCAGCAGGTTTTGTAATGATCTTTGGATCTAACAAGCCCAACTTTGGTAATTGCACATTTAATAGCTGTTCCAGTTAAAGCCATCACGTGTACATGACTGGGTATGAGACTTTTTACTTCACCTATTTGTTCAAATTCAGTTCTGAAACACTCCCCCTAAGGATGGATTTGTATACTCACATGCATAAATCAAAATTTTAACACCTAAACACACAGTCACACACACACACATAAAGTCACACAACACACACACACACAGTCAAACATATACAGACAGGCACACTCAAATACACAACACACTTAGTCACACACACCATAATTGTATCACAGTGAGCCTCATCAATTACAATAATTCATATTATAGCATTTTTCTGATGGCTAAATTAAGCAGTAGTTACGCTGGGCTGATGAAAAACAAGCTAAAGTGACAGCTCCGCACTCTTTCAAGCTTCTCTTCATCATTTCTTGTTTCTGTATGCACGTACGCTGCTGTCAATCTTTGTCATTCGGTGGATGTACCCAAATATTATATAGCAAGAAGTAACATTAGCGAACAAAAGCTAACCTGATCTTTTGTTAAGGCTTTTAGCGGAGACACGATCAAAGCTATGCTGCCTTCTTGCTTTAAGCAGGTCATCGAACGCCAGGGTCATGTGCTGCAGCATAGCGATTTGCCACTTCCAGTCGGCAAATTGAGAAACACGTCATTCCTTTCAAGAAAGCCTTTGTCTGCCTCAAGCTGTTTTGGGCGAAGTTAAGAATATCCAACCTTATTGCTGCTTGTTGAAGAACGCAGTATCTGAAGCTAGAGAATTAGCTTTAATTTCGCTTAAGGAATCCAATGTACGTATTACGTGAATCTTGCTATCCTGCATGTAATTGCATAGAACGACTTCATGCAGTGGACTTCGACTTTACGTAGCATTATACATTATGCGATAATGCTTACGTAAACAGGTCTGGTAAGAGACTAAGTATCCATAGCGATGACCAGAACTGACCAAATTTTAATGTTCCGCAGGCTACAGTGTTGATATGTTGTTGACTGATTGATTGTGATTGCATACCATCCAGCGAAAGTGGGGGTACTAAGTTAAAAGGGGGGGGGGGGGGGGGGGGGGGGGGCGGGGCTTAACTCTCTTTCAAGCTTCTCTTTATCATTTCTTGTTTCTGTATCCACGTACGCTCACTGTCAATCCTTTGTCATTCAGTGAAAATATTATACATGTATAGCAAGAAGTAACACAAGCGACACAAACCTATCGTTAAGGCTGTTAGCGGAGACACGCTCCGTGTCTGATACGTCACTAGCTCGTGTTTTTAAGTTAGGGTGGCAAATGGCATGATGAATGCTTTCCCTTCTCGTGGCTCTTTACACTTCGTGAATATTTACAGTTTGATTTAATATTGTGATACTTTGGGGGTGTAGCACAATAGTTTGTCCACTTAAAATCAAATATCCTTTCCTAGCATGATGTCCTGGTCCTAAACCACTGTGCAGTGCTTCTAAGCACGTAAAAGTTGCTGACTGTGTTGCCGCATGGTACGACCATAGATACTCTAAAGTATCTATATGGTACGGCTGATGCGGATTGATAGTTTCAATTGATACAATGTTTTCATCCGAAATCGAACCAATTACCGTACCTGGTGGATTTTCGATCACAGCAGCTGTCTAAATACCTATGCAGATCAGTAATGCCTTGAATGCCATCCAGGAGGTTAACAACACTGCTGAGGGGCACATGCAGTTGGGGGGAGGTATGGTACAATGGCTGATACAAGTACTAAGGGAGAGTAGAAGAAACAGAGCTAAAACGAAACTTGAAGAATTGAGTTCTTCCCACCAAATAAAAAAATAAAAATAAAAAAGAACAAAAAAAACCTAAACTCTTCTCAATGACTGTGGTCATGTGTGCATTGTTAGTTAATCACATTGAAAGATGCTGGGCAGAGGCAAAGAGATACACAAGAGCTTATCCCAACTATTACCAAAGCAGCTTGCGGCACTTAGCAAAGCTAGCAGACTATTGCAAGTATATATATATGCATTAATCTTACCTGTCGAACACAAATCACAAGCGTGCACGCCCACGCCACTAATTAGCGAAAGTAATTATTCCATCACGTGACTATTTTCAGTACGGTCATGCGCTTATTATAACACTCTAAATGAAATCATAGCAGAACGAAGGGTAAGGATGAAGCTCAACACGACGCAGGAAGATGAGGTCCTCAATGTGCCCAGAAGGCGTCCGCCAAGATGGGAAGAATTCGCGGATCGCGTTTCGGTGTGGCAGCAAATTAGAGCACTTGTAAGCTTTGAGGGCCAGTATCGTACGGTACCATGGTGCACTCATGCAAGCATGCGTTATTGTGTGTCCAACAGAGCGAATTGGGGTGCAATTTTATTTACATCACATTACTCCCCACCCCTTCTCCCCGCCCTCTCCCCTCCCCCCTCCTCCCATTCCTTCCCCATCCATTTTCCCTTCTCCCACCTCCCACTCCACTTGCCCTCCCCACCCCTCTCTCTTGGTCCATCCTCACTACACCCTCCTCCCTTCTTCCCTCTCCCTCTCTCCACTTCCCCTTTCCTCATCTCCCTCTCCCTCCCTCTCCATCCCTCTCCCTTCCCTTCCATTCCAAACAGTTCCTCAAGACCATATCTCTTCAGCTACGTGCCATTTGGACCAACCTCTGCCAGATCTTCGTTCCCCTGGTGATGATCCTCTTTGCGGGCATCATGCAAGTGGTGGTCAACAGCCTCATCTCCACCAGCGACGTCGTCCCGGGATCCAACGCGGTCCCCATCCCCATCAACGTGGGGAACCTCGTGGCCTGCACCCCCAACGCCACCACCGGCCCCCTGGGGGGCTCCGTGCACCCGGGTCAGTGTTACGACGAGGTCTTCAATGCCTTCTTGGACTTTGGGCCTCTGGTGGAGTATTCTTGCAACGCAGATCCTAATGCCACGTACTGCAAGTACCTCAGTATTGTCAATAACCTCACTGTACCCAGTCAGCAGCTGCTCTTTGATCTTCCGTTCTACTACGTTGGGAACACGTAAGGTTACTGAGAAGTGTGTAGTACAGGATGAGGTGTGCATCTGTGTTTGTGTGTGTGTGTGTGTGTGTGTGTGTGTGTGTGTGTGTGTGTGTGTGTGTGTGTGTGTGTGTGTGTGTGTGTGTTTGTGTGTGGACATTTGTGTACAATGTACGTGCTTGTGTGTTTGGATGTATGTATGTGAGCTGGTGGAGAGATGTGTGTCTGGTTGGTGTGGTTTGGCCTTGTATAAATTAAGGCCATGGTATCCTGTTATTGATCAGTTGTAACGCTGTATGGCCTGGGGACACCTCTCTCTTCCTGTCCTACCAGGCATTGCCATAGCTCACAACTCAGGCTTGTTGTCTTTTAAAATTATTTTTTACATGTTTTGCTATATATGTGCTCAGAGGGTTCCATTCAGTGCTTGCATTAGAGACGAAGTGCAAACCCAGACACAAGTGGTTACTTGTATGGGATTGCGGGAGTGGGGATCTGCTGTGTTTGTGTGGATAGGGTCACTGTTATTGCATTTGTTTCTTTGTGAACAGGACAAATATCAATTTAGGAAACGTCTCCTCCTCTGGTGAGAGCCATGGTTTCCTAGGTGAGAGGCCACACCTCCATGCAAGCACACATTGCTATGCATGCGTGATGTTCTTATCTTTGTAGTTAAGGGGGCTGGCAAGGGCATGTGACTTGAACAGGCATTACAGCTGTTTTTTTTTTTTAAATTCTGAAACAGATCTGGCTGTGTCAAATACATATAGATTCAACTTCACTCTTGACTTTGCCATTAACCCCAACTACACGAACCGATCTTTTGTTGATAACGGAACAGTACGTTTTTTTTTGCATGTCAGTGTGTGTGTGTGTGTGTGTGTGTGTGTGTGTGTGTGTGTGTGTGTGTGTGTGTGTGTGTGTGCATGTGTGTGTGTGTGTGTGCATGTGTGCGTGCATGTGTGCGTGCATGCATGTGTGTGTACAGTGTATTCATATGTACTGTGAGTGCATGCGTTGTGTATATGGGTTATACATTGTGTGGTCACATGCTTGTGCTGTAGTTCAAGGTAGCCATTTCTCCTAGTATGCAACAAACAACACAATTCAAGTTCCCTTCTTTGTGTCCATTGAAGATAGACAAGAGATGGACAAGCTTTTGACAGGGGTAAGTGTGTGAGTGTGTGTGTGTGTGTGTGTTTGTGTGTGTGTGTGTGTGTGTGCGTGTGTGTGTGTGTTTGTGTGTGTGTGTGTGTGTATGTGTGTGTGTGTGTGTGTGTGTGTGTGTGTGTGTGTGTGTGTGTGTGTGTGTGAGCAGGGCTATATCTGTAGTATACAGAGAACAGGGTTCAGGTTGGCTAGAGGGAGGAGAGAGGAAGTTTGGTTTTGTTCTCCCAACAGGTGATCACCACGTACAATGACCTTGCCAACTCCTCGTCAAGTGTAACTGACCAGTATAGCAGGTGTGTTTGGTGATGGTGTGATGTAGCTACTCCATCCCGTCATGTTTGTAATGCTTTTGCCACACACACCCTGATTGCACATGTACATCTGCATCATAATCATCACACACACCCTCACACACACACACAAACACACACACACATAAACACACATACTACTTATTGCACACACAATGCACATGCGCACACTGGACATGCAAACACACATGCACACACCTACACATAATCTCGCATCATGCACACCTACGCACACACTCACATTACACACACATCCACACACACACTCACATCACACACACACACCTACACATACACTCACATCACGCACACACCACACATCACACTAGGATGTACATTATCACAGCCGAGAATGAGGCGCAGTACCAGCAAGTGCTGCAGTACGTGCAAGCCAGACAGTTCCAAAAGGTGCACACCTTACTGCTCTACAATGTGTTGCTTCTCTGCCATACATCCCATCTCTGTCCCTTCCCACCCAACACTACAAAGGATCATCACACTCACCAAAACATAATATGCTGTCTTTCAATGTGTATCTGAAGTCAAGTGGGATGTATGCATTTATCTATCGTCATCAACTGTATATCATTATGTCTTTATGTCCCTATACGAATATGTGTGTCCCCTGTGCATCGTTGTGATCTCCGTACTTTATAATTTCAGGTTCGACCGCACGGTGGAATATTCTTTGATGGAGTCAGCCAGGATTCGAATGCGTACCGAATGAACTACACGCTTGTGGTCAACGACCTCTCTCTGTACAGTGTCAGAGGTCTCGGGGCACTCTTTGCTTATGTCAACTTTGAAGTCCACCGTCGGTAGGTGCATCTCTCCAATGCCTCGCCTTCCTCTACACACACACCTCCCCTCCTCTCACATCCTACACTTGCCCCTCATCGGTTGCACCCACACACCATCGCTCCCTTTGATGGAACATGAATTGTTGCATGGTGTGCTCAGTTCTGTGACATATTAATATACGTAACATACATGGAACGTGTATATGTATGTTATGTGTGCACAGTACTGTAACACATACGTAACATACATGGAACGTGTATATGTGCAGACATTGCCCCAATACATACATTACTGTAACGTATGTGTAACTGTCTGCGAACTTCTGCCTACGTGTATCCTCCTCGTCGCCCATAGCAACAACGTGATAAACATGATCAGCAATGCTGTTGTGAAGAATCTGACAAGTTAGTTTGACGTTTTGAACGACTGGTGACTGACCCTTGGCATGTCTCACACACGCACGTGCGCACACACACATGCTACACACACGTACATGCATACGCACACACATACACATGCTACACACACATACACACAACACACACACATGCTACACACACATACACACAACAATACACACACACACACATGCACACACATGCATACACATACATACACATGCATACACACATGCACACACACATGTTCACACATAGATAACACTAGCACTGACCCCATCATAGTGACGTACATTGCCCCTCTGCCTGCAAAGCCGACAACCATCTCTGTGGACATCCTTACCATTCTGTCTGGTCTTCTGTTCCCTTTTGCCACCTCATTCCTGCTACCAGTAGGTCCAATGTGTGTGTGTGTGTGTGTGTGTGTGTGTGTGTGTGTGTGTGTGTGTGTGTGTGTGTGTGTGTGTGTGTGTGTGTGTGTGTGTGTGTGTGTGTGTGTGTGTGTGTGTGTGTGTGTGTGTTAGCATGTGTGAGTATGTGTGTGTGAGTGTGTATGTGTTAGCATGTGTGAATGTGAGTGTGTGTGAGTGTGTGTGTGTGCATACATATGTGTGTATGTGTTAGCATGTGTGAGTATGTGTGAATGTGAGTGTGTGTGTGTGTTTGTGCATACATGTATGTGCATATGTGTGTATGTGTTAACATGTGTGAATGTGTGTGAGTGTGTATGTGTGTGAGTGTGTGTGTATGTGTTTGCATGTGTGAGTGTGTGTGTGTGTGTGAGTACGTGTTAGTGTGTGTATGTGTGTGTGAGTAACAGGGTATACATTTGCATCTGTGTGTCATGCACATATCGTCCCTCACTCTGGTGTTAGGTGTTTGTTTCCAAGCTGGTCAAGGACAGGTTCGAGAAGCAGGTGATCATGATGGAGCAGAACGGGTTGGACCGCTGGACCTACTGGCTTGTCACCTACGTCTTCGACTACCTCCTGTACATCTGTGTCACAGTGGTAGTGACCATGACCTCCCTGGCCTTCAGCATGAGACTCTTCACACAGGTATGGTCTGGGGAGGAGGTAGTGTGTTGTCATAGTGATAGTGACCATCACCTCCTTCAGCATGAGGCTCTTCACACAGGTATGGTCTGGGGAGGAGGGTAGTGTGTTGTCATAGTGATAGTGACCATCCCCTCCTTCAGCATGAGGCTCTTCACACAGGTATGGTCTGAGGAGGAGGAGGAGGTGGTTTAGTCTGGGGAAGAGCTCTGGTCTGGAGCCGTGGCTTTATAGTAGTCTGGGAAAAGGTGCATCTAATGGAAATGTAGTCTTGCATAGTCTTGGAAGGGGGGGGGGGGGGGGGGGGGAGCAAGTAGTGGTCTGGGGAGGTGGTCCTCCCTCCTTGTCCTATGTACACCCCATGCATACCGACACCTTACACCCCATCCATACTGACACCTTACACCCCATCCATACTGACACCTTGCACCCCATCCATACTGACACCTTACACCCCATCCATACTGACACCTTACCACCCCATCCATACTGACACCTTACACCCCATCCATACTGACACCTTACACTGACCGTTCATTGGTGCAGTGTGGCCTGTGCGTGACTCCCATTTGAGATGTGGACAATGGATCAACATACATGTGCAGACACAATGAGGCCAGTGTGACCACATTTAGAGGAAGTGTGGTTTCTCAGGAGGAAAAAAAAAAAAAAGTGGGGGAAACCCTATGTGACAATTGGAAACTTGGAACCCACCAGTGCATTACACTGAATGTTTAATTAAAGTTGAACATTGCTCTTTGTGGCTTTGTTCAGCTTGTCTGACCGGCCACTTGAATATCAATACACCAATTCTGCCAACTGTGTACACAACACAACAGACCCACACAGTGTACTGTAACTTCCACCCATCCCAACTGAGCACAGCAAAGAGGTTGACACCAGCCCTCTCTGCCTGGTCCAAACACAATACCGCACCCATAATGCAATACCCCACTACGTGTAAAGTTCCCAGACCCGTGCACAGGTAACTAGACTGCCCACCCTAACCACCAAGTGGCCTCATCACGTGATGCACATATCCCCTAATTGAGGAGGCATAGTGTCTGTCTAATGCGTTTAAACAAACATGTGTGATTGTCGTTATCTCTTCCCCAGACCCACCCGGTAGTCATTGGGGTGGTGTTCCTGCTGTGGGGCCACGCCCAGATAGTGTTGGCCTTCTTCCTGAGCAACTTCTTCAGTCGGCCTCGCACCTCCATCATCATCGGCTACCTGCTGGTCATTGCCAGCGTCATTGTGGCCGAGATGCTCAGCTTTCTCCAGATATTCCCCACCGACGAGACACCTTTCTTCCTGTACATGATGTACCCTCCCTTCATCTTCTACAGGTGAGGAAGGGCTGGGGACCAAGGGCATGCCTCCCGTCATGTGGCGGTGGACCTGCCGGGTGTGGGGGGGCATCATTTGGAGTAGCATCACCACCAGCCTTCCATGATTGCAAGTATATTCATACATTTATGTGCACTTACATACATGTACTTGTACATCAATGTTCATGTTCTGCCAACTGAACTAAGTGTACCACTGTTATACCTCCTTGGACCATAGTGGATTTCCTTGGGAAGTCCTTGGACCATAGTGGATTTCCTTGGGAAGGATTATTCCAATTAATGCACAGCTGTCTTCTTTACACTAGAAGAGCTGCTTGCACAGTGTAAATGTTCACTGTGTCGTCCTTGTGATGCCTATGTGTTCACATGTGCGCATCCTGTACACTCACACACATGCACACACACACACACACACGCACACACACACACACACACACACAGGATTCTGTTCTACCTGTTCCAAGCCTGCTCCACTCTTCAGTGCTACTCTCTTGACATCCTCTCAACCTCCGGGGGGCTAATTTGGTCACCACGGCGATACTGTACCTGGCTGGGGTCACTGTTTTGCTCATCTTTGTGTCCATTTATCTGTCTTTTGTGCTGCCTGGAGAGTATGGAGTAAGGAAATCTCCCCTGTTCCCTATACTGGGTGAGCTGTTGTGTACCGGCGTTGTGATGCTGCTTGTGTGTGTGGGTATGGAAGTGTGTGTATGCATATATGTGTGTATGTACAATGTGTGTGTGGGTGTGGATGTGTGTACATGCATATATGTGTGTGTATGTACAATGTGTGTGTTTTGTGTTTGGTTGTGTTTTGGGTTTGGATGTGTTTGTGAGTACTTGTGGTAGGAAAAGAGAATGGCAAGTTTGATGACATGGATACAAAGATGGGAGATACAGTGTACATGGGATGGGATGGTGGACATGGGATGGTGTCAGGGCCGACCATAACAGAGGCAGGCTCGGTAGGCAAATGTGTAATCATTTGCACATCCACTAATCCTATGGAGTTAACAATTATTCACGTTTATAAGTAGTAGAGCACTGCAGGCAGATTCGGTAGCTATGGGTCCAGGGAACTGCCACATCATATGCCTATAGCGAATGTCGAGTAATTTTTCAGCAGTGTGAGTCCATCACACCCAGGTGTAGGGACCTCAAAGTGGCATCAACTCCAGGACTAGCTAGTCACGATAGAGAACATAGCTCACTGAGGAGATAAAGCTAGTATGTGATTCATCTTTAGTCACGATAGAGAACATAGCTCACTGAGGAGATAAAGCTAGTATGTGATTCACAATAGAGAACATAGCTCACTGAGGAGATAAAGCTAGTATGTGATTCACGATAGAGAACATAGCTCACTGAGGAGATAAAGCTAGTGTGTGATTCATCTTTAGTCACGATAGAGAACATAGCTCACTGAGGAGATAAAGCTAGTATGTGATTCATCTTTAGTCACGATAGAGAACATATCTCACTGAGGAGATAAAGCTAGTATGTGATTCACGATAGAGAACATAGCTCACTGAGGAGATAAAGCAGTGTGTCATTCATCCCTTAATGTACATGCACGTGTGGTCCATTCACGTCAACGTTCATGCAGCTTTCACTCTCAGAAGACAACAAAGGAACTAGTGAAGTTGAAAGAATGGCCCACTGCGTTATCATTTGTTTACTACGATGTCCTAAGCTCCAATAGATATTGTTTGACGACATATGCATGTGTGTGTGTGAACTAAACCATTCATAGGGAAGCATTCAGCTTAATATTGTGTTAATATTTATGTTCTCTTCCTTGCATTGTGCTGGATAGGCACATCCCCACATACCACATCCCCCCATACACATCTCCCTACATCTCCCCCCCACACCCTACATCCCCCACACACCACATCCCCACACACACCACATCCCCACACACACCACATCCCCACACACACCACATCCCCACACACACCACACACCACATCCCCCCACACACACTGCACCACTTCTTTAATCTTTGCATCCATTGATTGAAAATGGAGTGCATTAAGGTCGGCATACACGGGGCGACTTCCCGCCGACTTGTCGCATGCAACTCGAATGAATATGGGTAAAAATTCCGTAATTGTTTAGTTTACTGATGGATTGTGGAACATTTGTCCATATTCATTTGAGTTGCATGTGACAAATCAGCAGGAAGTCGCCCCGTGTATGCCGGCCTATACACAGCTGTGAATTTAGTCATGCAATAACCATATTCATAGCTCGCATATGATATCAAGTGTGTCATCCCAATGCCCTCCTCCCCCTAGTTTATATATGCACGTATGTTCTTTTGTCACAGCTGTGTATAATGGATTTTGCAACCTCCTTACAAAGCTGAAGTGGATTAAGAAATCAAGCCGTATCAAAAGTGAATATGTGGTGAGTTACTACTATAGCACATGTGTCATTTAACAGTTTATGAGTACATCATTAAATACGATCTCCGCATATCACAGCTAATAAGCATGTAACTGTGTGTGTGTAGGTGGGTGTGGGTATGTGTGTTATATTGCATTAATGCATTTTAGTTCGACCAAAAATGGGCCGTGCAGCAATGGTTCGATGCAGTGGGTAGGGGGGGTGGGGGTGGTGGGGGGGTGGTGGGGGGTCCTTTTTACTGCTTAAATGCAACAGTGTACTAATCCTACATTGTACATGCAACTGTTACGTGCATGTGTACATTCGTGTAGTAGACATACATGTGTACAGGTGTACGAAAGGCTTGCATATGCCACGTACA
>JABACO010000014.1:3026624-3179124 GCA_013339895.1 Ephydatia muelleri
ATTCATTACATTTAGCTGTACAAATTAGGGAATGCATATTATTGACCAACAGCTGGAATTTAATGATTTAGGTGTTAGTGGGAAGTGTGACTGTCACAGTGTATCAGGACTTAAAAAACATAAGGGCCCAATGGGGGAGACATGCCTCTTGGTGATCAGGTGTGTTAAATGGAGTGTGTGTTGATTGTATTGCAGATGAGCCAACCACAGGCTTAGACCCAGCTTCAAGGAGACAAGTGTGGGAAGTCATTGAGAATGTGAAAGAGGAACGATCCGTGGTAGGCATTGATTAGAATGGGTTCTTTGTCCTTGTGCGGAAATAGATCACATATTAATGTATGGCCAGCTTTAGTTATATGTCGTCATCTCAGCCTCACATTCCTTTTCTTTTTGTGATCTGGGCTTGGCCAGAGTTTTGTAACTCCGTTGTTGTTTATTATAAGTTATTCACTTTCTTTGTAGATTCTAACTACACATGCAATGGAAGAGGCAGATCATTTGTGCACACGAATAGGTGAGCTTTAAATAATCACTCACACACACATCATACCACACATGCACACACACAACATACCACTATAATGTGTTTTTACACAGGTATTATGAACTATGGTCAGCTCCGTTGCCTTGGTACCCAGTCCCACCTGAAGAGCAAGTTTGGCACTGGGTACCAACTGCACTTCAGTTGTGACCATGGCAAAGCTCGGGAGGCAGAGCAGTTCATTCAGATGAGGCTACCGAGTGCCATGCACGTTGAAACATATGCAGGTACGAAACCATATGTCTGTCAAATATATATCCAGATCAGTGTGTGTGTGTGTGTGTGTGTGTGTGTGTGTGTGTGTGTGTGTGTGTGGTGCGTGCATGTGTGTATGCATGTTTGTGCGTCTTTGTATGTTGAGTGTATGGGTCTATGTGTGCATGTGTGTCAAGATATACTGGCCAGTGTGTGTAAGTGTGTTTGTGGCTTTGTGCTGTGTGCATGTAGTGCATGAATGAATAACGCTTAGTGAACCATTTCTTTTCCACACACACACACACAAACACACACACGCACGCACATACACACATACACACAAGACTCTTGCAAATACAAGATGAACTGTGAGGATGTGGTGGTAAGTGAACTGTTTGAACTGTTGGATGGAGCCAAGAACAATGGAGGCATCAGGGACTGGGGTATCAAGAGGACCACACTGGAAGATGGTGAGTGACCATCCCATCTTTGTGGTTTTTCTTGCAGTGCACTTAATGGCCATCCAACAAAATCATCTTTGGCATCACTAGATTACTGAGTTGAGACGCATTGTGTTGCATTCGCACTAGTAAAGTGATCTATTGTCAACTGGCAGTAGCAATTCTAATAATGGGTGGTGTGTGTGGTACCTGTACTGTATTCATTAAAAGCTTAGTGTTGACAAAGGTAACTGCCAGGGTCAAGCTTATTATAGTCTGGGGACCTGGCCTGAACGCATTTTGGTGGTGATTTGAACATATTGAACGTCCACACACAACACTCTTTGTTTGCAGTGTTCCTGAACATTGTCCGTCAGAATGTGGACACTCGAGTCCCCATCCACTCATCCTGCTTCCCTCACTGGATGCCCTGTGCCAACAGCCACTGCTTGAGCAGGAAGACGTTGGAATAGGCCACACCCACCATGCACTGACGTGTGTGTAGAAGATATTGTTGTACCGTATTATGTCGCCATTTCATTTGTGCGTTGAACCTATCCAATGAGAATATGGACATGGAGTAACCCCAAGGGTCGTGTTACACAGGTGGCTGCAATATAGATCACAGTGCAAATGCAGCTGGTGTGTAGAGGCATGTGGGAGAGTATGGTAGCAAAGAGTGAGGACCATCCAGGCATGTGGGAGAGTATGGTAGCAAAGAGTGAGGACCATCCAGGCATGTGGGAGTATGGTTGCAAAGAGTGAGGACCATCCAGGCATGTGGGAGTATGGTTGCAAAGAGTGAGGACCATTCAGGCATGTGGGAGTATGGTAGCAAAGAGTGAGGACCATCCAGGCATGTGGGAGTATGGTTGCAAAGAGTGAGGACCATCCAGGCATGTGGGAGTATGGTTGCAAAGAGTGAGGACCATCCAGAACTGGACCACAATGGGGGAAAGGTGATCGCCACTGAGGCAGGCTAGGCTGCAATATGATGGAAACCACCTACTTGGTGTTTGGCAGTGTTCATGTTGAACCCATCCCATGAGAATATGGGATACGAGTACAAGTCGAGAATCCACCCATGCTGATTGGTAGGTTTTGAGCTTCAATATGCAGCTATTTCTGAATATATTAGTGTGGCTGATCCATATATGGATGTGTGAAATGGTGGAAGGATCTGACAACAGTACTTGATGGAGGTGGTTGCTTGGGCTCTACACAAGTCAAGACGAGCTAGCAGCAGTGTGTGGCTCTCTATGCGAGTTGCAGAATGCAGATGCAAGGTGAGTCTACATGTACAGTACCCCTAAAAATATAGCCCACAAACCCAACACATACACAAAACGATATCCTCTGAGCCAGCATGTATCCACACACCCAGTATAGTCCCATAGCACACATACATGCAGTATACCATTTAGAGTTGGTGCTCAATTACAAAAACCTCTTGAAAATGTAAGAAATTCTGAACAAACAAATTTCTGCATGAAGACACCATTGGTCATGGTAAATTGGAAGAGATGGTGTGTGCTACACGTAAATGCCCACCCACAATAGGAGAAACAGAATTCCAAACCCTAGGAACATGGCCGACCACAGGGAGATGAGTAACTCCTTGACCAGATTTCTTGAGAACTTGTTGCTCGTCACCTCGTAGCTTGGGTCATCAGGGTCAAGGAGAAAGCCGGATACGAACAGTACATATACATAGCATCATAAAATCTCACTGAACAGACAGGCATAACGACGCGATGTGAGGATACACAAAAAACCAAGCCATGAAGAACAGGCCAATTCCAAGCAGCGTTACAGCAAGGTGCGGATAGACAGCAGGATTGACCGGGCTTGTGTAGCGAACCAGCAAGTCATCCTTTAAAATCAATGAAAAACAACTGATACTGCCGTTTGCATTGGGTAAAAGTACAATGAATTACCATCTCCGCAGAAAGTGTGTTCGGGGGGGAAAAAAAATTCAAAACGTTTAGATCGCTTTGTTCGCCAACAGAGGTTACGGTGCGCTTTAATTGGAGTGGAGTTTTGCGCATGCGCA
This sequence comes from Ephydatia muelleri, assembly GCA_013339895.1. Taxonomy (NCBI): domain Eukaryota; kingdom Metazoa; phylum Porifera; class Demospongiae; order Spongillida; family Spongillidae; genus Ephydatia; species Ephydatia muelleri. The sequence goes on from JABACO010000014.1 coordinate 3,029,854, forward strand.
ACTGTGAACAGGGACCCGAAAATGGCGAGTACTTGTATACATTGGTTTTAGAGCTGTTTTGCACTGTCTGTATGATAGAAATGTTTAGACAATCTATTCTAGCGATCGAGATCACGAGTATCTTTCTACCGTTTAGTCGGCCACACTCAAGCCGTATTTGCAGGCCGTTCGGGCCACCCTGAACGCTGCGCTTTGCATCGAGAACTTCGAGAGCCAAGTTGTCGAGAGACACAATAAGCCCGAAGTCGAATGGCGGTAAGATGCTCCGCCTCGATGTTAAGTTCACGCATGGAATGTTGGCATTCCATCTGGCAACAGGAGCAGTAAGGAGCTTCTTTTGGCCCCGCTCATTGTCAGCCGAAACGAAAAGGAGAAGGTCCAGATTGAGGCATCGATAAACTCTATTCGTGTATCAATTGCCATTAAGCAGGCAAGTTTGTAACTGTTAGGATTATGGCGTACCGCATATGTATGTACCTTTAAAATGCTTTTAAACACCCCAAGGCGGATGAGATTGAGAAGATACTTTGCAAGAAGTTCATGAGGTTCATGATGATGAGGGCTGAGAACTTCTTCATCCTCAGAAGAAAGCCTGTTGAGGTGAGTTTTGGTGATACTAACGAATGTTTCCATGTAAGGGCATATTTGTGATGCAACATACACCCATGCCAGTTCCAACCTTTTCCTTCTGTGGTGAGGTGTGTGTGTGCCTGGCTGTGTATAGAGGATGTGGGTTGAGTCCTGGTTCTCAAGATGGTTTCAGAGACGGGAGAGAGAGAGATGGAGAGAGAGGGAGGGGGGAGGGAGAGAGGGGGGGGGAGAAAGGGGAGGAGTGGGCACACCTTCAGCTCTGTAACAAGTGTATCATTGTTACATACACAAATTCACCGCACACTGTTCTGTCACATTTTCTATTAAGTGTGCAATGATGGCTTGTCAAGATCTGTAGTACTCGTTTCATTTAACATGATACTTTTTTTTACAGCCATATGCACTTCTGATATTCTTAAGATACGACAGTATCACCCGTGTGATGGCACACAGCACAGCTGGTAGTGAATCTCCCAGTTTAGCTGACAAAGTGATTAATGTATAGCCCAATAATTAATTGCATGTGGCTTCACCTAACTACAGCTGTGCTTGAGTCGTCATATAGAGACAGTACCAATTGGTTTATGGCACATCTACTACGTTATTTGTAGCTCTGTATTGCCAATACAAGAGTCTGTTCACTCTTATAAGGCAGACACCTTTTCACTGATACTGTTCTCATTAACCAATCTTCCTCTCCAGGGCTATGACATCAGCTTCTTGATCACAAACTTTCACACAGAACAGATGTACAAACACAAACTTGTGGACTTTGTTATTCATGTGAGTCTTTCCTCATTTCGTTGGGGCATGTAGTAATATGTGTGCATTGAGAAAATTAGATTTTGACTATCAGTTGGGATGCAATATTGAGACATGTGAACAGTTCTTTAAGCACCACTGCCTGTTGTTGGGGTTGTTCGTTAGGAACTGTTGGTTTGGTAATTTGTTATAAGGCTGTTGGTTTCGTTATGGGGCAATTTCACTTAGGCAGGTCATATGATCTGAACTGTTGGACAATCGGTTAAGTCATAACTACCCATATTACATTATATATGTGTGTACGTATCAATCGATTACATCATGTTGAGCAGTGGGACTGTTTGGAGTCAAAACTAAGTTTTAAAAAATACTAGCTTCTGTATAGCACAGAGTCTGCCATTAGGTCCCATTGAATTGAATGAATAGCAATTGAGGTGTTTGCATTTTGCTATGGAGAGGTTGTTAGTATATAGAAGAGGTTGTATCCATGGTGAGCAGAGGAGCATTATACTGTACCTGCAGCTTCATTTGATGGGCATTGTGTGTCAATGTTTTGCCTCTTTGCAGTTCATGGAGGAAATCGATAAGGAGATCAGTGAAATGAAAATTTCCCTTAACGCACGAGCTCGTATTGTTGCAGAAGAGTTCTTGAAGAATGTAAGAAAGGCTATGTGCACATCTACTTTTACCTCTTATCTTTTAATCCCCAAAACAGTTTTAAGTTCAACTTGGAACACAAACATTATTGTTAGTACTGGTATGTTTAGTGTTGCTAGGCAACATACAATATTATAGGGAAATACTGTGTGTTTGAGATCTCTGTTAGCCTTTTTTTTTTCTGCCATGTATGTTATTACATGTACTAGTTGACACTGGACATATTATGGTTTGGTTTCAGAATATATATTGAAATGGTAGATAGCAAAGTGGGACAACAGAATAATTCCAAAGCTGGAATATACTAAATTTAGCAGTGATGTAATATACCTTCATGACAATGAGTGGGCTACACATGTACACACATGGACACTATGTTTTCAGTCATTAAAATGGCTCTGCACATGTTGTTCCAACACTTGCGGAGACTGACTGCCTGGGAACACCTGGCCACAGACAGGACAGCTCTGTGTCGTGTTGCCTGGTGATGTTGTAGCTGGGGTGTGGCCATCACGGTGGTGTTGGTGGGCGTGGCCGGCACCGCCTTTTACTTTCAGTGCACCCACCAGTTCACTGATGTTCTGCTGATTGTACATCACCTCCATCTTTACCTCCTCCAATTCACTTTGCTTCACCATCAGCTGCTTTTCTGCCTCTGTTAGCCGAGTACGAAGAGTTTCAACTGCCAACTTGAGCTCTTCGGCTTCTCTCTTGGCCTCGCCCAATTCCTCCACGAGTTCCACCATCTTGGCACGACTCTCGTCCTGTTGGGCAGAGAGGTACCTGACTTTGGCTCTCTCCTCTTCCAACAGGGAGTGGTGGAGGGCACTCTGCCTCTCTTGCTGCTGTCCCAACTCACCAATCGTGACACGGCTCTCTTGCAGCTGGTTGGTCAGTTCCCTTACCATTGTACGCTCCTTGTCGAGCTCCACTTCCAAGTCGTGGCAACGCCTGTCCAACACTTCAGCGGGGCTCTGACGTAGGTGCACGTGACTCGCATCGCTGTCACGGGAGCACGGCTCTGTAACCGATAGTTTCTCGGAGCCCTGCACCGTACACGTACCGGACTGAGCGTTCGCAGACTGTACGCTGCTATCGAACATTGAGGTTTCGAATATGGACAGCTTTTCCTCGGGCTTGACACAATCCTTAGGTGGTGAGAAGGAAACCAAATCTGTCTCGGCTTCCTTTGGGCAGGAAATGCTTCTCGCGTCTTCTTTGCTCTCTTTGAGACGGACCACCACCATGCTCTCCATTTCTCCGCCTCCGGCGGGGACAACTTCTTCGATCACCTCACACGCTTGCGCCGCAGTGAATCGAAATGGCGGGCTGGCCCCTCGCAACGCGCTGTCGCGAGTTACGTAACAGAATTGGTAGAAGTGTTCGCTCTCGGTGGGGAGACTCGAGGCGGGAAAGACCACATGGCCCGCCTCGTCCTCCTTGTTACTGAACGGCGCCGCCCACACGTACAAGACGTAGTCCTTGCTCGAAGTCCACCCAACCCGGAAGAGGGCAATCCAGTCACGCGAGCTGTGTGCTACACTTGACTCGCTGCTTGTTTTGTACCGAACCGTGATGTCTTTTGAAAGAGGGTAGCTTTCGGAAATGTCTATGAACTGAACATCGCCGGTCCTCTGTACACTCTCGCTCATTTTGAAGTTATTCGATTCGACGATAAGCAACAACAATTATGATGGCGCACAAAAAAGTGCTCGCTCACGAAGCTATTTATACGTAGTGTATTGTAATAATAGATTACGCAATCGCTTATCGCACACCGTTATAATTAATTCAAAGTAAGCTGTCAGGTATCCAGGATACGCACTTTGCCCTTGATGGCGAACCAGGTCCAGTAGAACCGTTTATATGCCAGGTTTTTTATATTGCATATAGCGATACCTCGTAAATATGATGGATAGTCCCAACTAATAATATATTTACTTTTTTTTTTTTTCAATACACAGCTAAATGGGTGGGGCGAGCTTGTTTTTGTTGTTGTTGTTGTTGTTGTTGTTTTGACATTGAAGTACGTTAGATTAGGATGTTTTGTGAGCTGCACTGATGGAGCATTGCACGTATGCCGTGATTGTTTATTTATTCTTATTCCTATCTCTTTCCTTTGCAAAATAATTATACATGATCGTTTCCGCGAAAAGGGACCTAGCGTGTACATTAAAATTCCATGATATAACCTCCGGTTCTCAGTGCAATTTGTCGAGGACGGCTCAGACATATACCAATATCAATTGAAATCTTGCATGCCTCTCCGATCCCTCCCACACATGTATTGCTTGTACCGCATGACCTTGCTGAATGTGCTGTACACGATCAGCACTGGTATTTATCCGCTTTTTGAATTCGATCTAGATCACCCAGTAAAGAAAGCTGTAGAAAGCGGTTGTGAATATAAGTTAGATGCTGCGTACACCACTATTATGTATGTGTCGTACGTAAATTACACGATCTTTTCAATGCAGACATGTACATGAGCCATTGCAGTAAGACAAACAAATACAAACAGCGCGCTAAGCACACTGGCTATTCCTAATCGTGGAGGTGACTGTTCACGTGATGCTCGAAGTCTATCGCCGGCGCCCCAAGCGAGAACTCGATGCTGCAGATCGGACAAACGCGCGACAGGCTGGCGGAGAGGGACTCTCTGAGGTGGCCCCTCAGCGAGTCTCTCTGTACCTCCAACAGCCCACTCTGTTCTTTCAGTTCCTCGTATCTCTGTTCGGATTCGACAAGTTGTTCTTCAAGGACACCTATCTTCACTCCCTGCTGCCTGATGGTCTCCTCGCGATCCTCGAGTTCTTTGGATAGCTTGCTGTGGTTCTCCAACAGCCCTTTCATTTGCTGCTCCAAACTTTTTATTCGCGTCTGGTACTCGGTCACGTCGGCCCGCGATGCGGCCCCGCCGCGCATGCGCAGATCCAAACACTCCTTGGCCTTCGCTTCGTACTCCTTCTTGCACTGAATGACGCGAGCCCTTAGCTCGTCGCATTGGCTTTCGAGCCCGCGGACGTAGGCTGCCATGGCCTCCGCCTTGCGAGCGTCTTCTTGCTCCTGCTCATCCCGCGCCTCCTGGTAGTGCCGCTCCAAGCATTCGTACGCCACCTGCAGCGCGTCGTACACGGATCGCTCAACCGTATTGTCGGCGGCGGGATTCGGCGTAGGCAGGGTCGACAGTTCCCCGACGTTTCCTTGAGTGGGGAGGTGCTCGTGCTTCTTCTCCAGTTCTGACTGCTTTTCCACCAGTCGCTCTTTAAGATTCACCAGCTCTGACGTCTGCCGTTGCAAGGTCTCTTCAAGTTTAGAGTTCTCGTTCTTCACACTAGCAGCAAGTACCTCGTAATGTTGCTTTTCTGCGCGTGCCTGGTCTAGTTCAGCTTCCAGTGTCTGTTTCAACAATCTTAGCTCCTCCTCTTTCCCAACGAGTTTTTCCTCGAGTACGCGTGCTTGGTCCTGCACTTGATGCAACATCAGCGCCTGGTCTTCCATCTCCGCGACACGTGATCTTCCTTCCGCTTTCAATGCCTCCAGTTCCTCCTGGTGGGTCGCCGAGGCTCTATTGAGACGCTCCTTCTGGTCCTCAAGGGCGGCTTCGAGCTCGTTTCTCTCTGCACGCGTCCGCTCCAGTTCCCCCTGCAGCGTGTCTCTCTGCTTCAGCGCCGCTTGGCAACATTCCTGTCCCTCCCAGACTGCAGCCTGTAGACGTTTGTTTTTCTCCGCTTCTTCATCCAGACGGCCTTGCAGTTGAGCGTTTGTTTCGAGACAGGCACGGAGCCTACTGTCCGCTTCGTCAAGAAGCGACGTCTTTTCCTTGACTTTGTCTTCGAGCGAGGCGACGAGGCGTCTACCGTCTTCGATGATTTTATCTTTCTCTTGTTTCCCAGCCTCGTGGTCCGCTGGAGTCGCTTGATGAAAGGCTTCTGCAGACGCCTCCTTCCGTCTAGGCTCTGTCCCTGCCTCCTTTCGCGACCGGGTGAATTGGAAAGGCGCGCTCGCCCCGCGCACCGCTCCTTCTTTCGTCACGTAACAGAACTGGTAGAAGCGACCGTCTTCGGCGGGCATGTTAGAACCAGCGAACGTCACCTTGCTTTCGAGCTGGTTGGGAGCGGGTTGGGGAGCAAGCGCGGAGGTAACCCGCTCTCTGACTGAGGTCCAGCCGACACGAAAGAGTCCTACCCAGTCCTCGTGTGCGACGACGAGCAGACTGGCCCCTCGTTGGAACCGAACCACAATATCAGATGAAGGCTCATAAGCCCTTTGTATGCCGACAAATATGACAGCGTCCTGGTGAGCACGACTCATTTTCTTGTTTCTTTAAAGTCCGAAGGCTGCCCTTAGTACTGTACTGTGTTTTAACACAATCATATACATCACGTCATGTTCTAAAATTAGGGATGACGTGCGGCCCGTTAACCACGTGCAGCCGGTTTATGAACAGCTAGGTAATTCCTTGGTATGCAGAGACTGCCAAGGATGACGTGGGATACAAAGAGTGATCCGGTCTAGTACTTTAGGGTGGGCCTGTACAGACCCTTGTACGGACCTAATTCACGCTGTACACAATTTATACCACATGCATCAGGGGGTAGACGTAGAGGGAGATTTCCAGATGATCTTATCGATTTTCACCATATATGGTCTTATATAATAGTCTAAATGCAGCGCCTACGAGAGAGGTGGGGGGAGGGGGCAAATTCCCGGACCCAAGGTTTAAGGCTCCAAGGACCGCTGTTTTCGACCTGCAGTGATTGATTAGTTACGTTCCGTGTGCATGCCGTGGTAGACCAATGGTGGTGTAAAAAGCACAGAAACAGAAATTTGACTGGAAAATTGAAATAGGCTAATATTTAGCCCATTACTCAGGCATGTACTGTTATAACGTTATGTGCTAAATATAGGCCTATTTCAATTTTCCAGTCAAATTTCTGTTTCTGTGCTTTTTACACCACCATTGGTCAATCCTATATACCAACAACTTTCTCGTTAGAGTATGTTTTTATTTACTTGTTTCATAAGTTTTTTCCTAGCGCGTTTTGAAGGGAGGGAGGTTACAAAATTTAATAATTGAAATTATAAGTATATGAGTTTTTAATGTACTGTACGGTTCCCCTGCCTTGTCCTCTTCCTCTCCCCCAGCTTCGTCTCTGACCTCTGCGGCCTGGTTCAGGCCATGAGAGCCATGCGGGTGGTGGTGGCAGCGGCCAGGGTGGCAGCAGGCAAAGTGGTGGTAGGGGCACTGGTGCCAATACTGGTGCCGATGGTGGGGCTGGTGAGTGCTCCTGCTGCTGCTGGTGGCAGTGGGGGCAGTGCTGCAGCTCTGCTGCTGCTGCTAGTGGCGGAGGGGGCAGCTCTGCTGCTGCTGCTGCTGGCGGTGGGGGCAGCTCTGCTTCTGCTGCTGCTGGTGGTGGTGGGGCAGCTCTGCTGCTGCTGGTGCTGGTGGCGGTGGGGACAGCTCTGCTGCTGCTGCTGGTGGCAGTGGGGGCAGCTCTGCTGCTTGCTGCTGCTGCTACTGGTGGTGGTGGTGGGGCAGCTCTGCTGCTGCTGCTGCTAGTGGCGGAGGGGGGCAGCTCTGCTGCTGCTGCTGCTGGCGGTGGGGGCAGCTCTGCTTCTGCTGCTGCTGGTGGTGGTGGGGCAGCTCTGCTGCTGCTGGTGCTGGTGGCTGTGGGGACAGCTCTGCTGCTGCTGCTAGTGGCGGTGGGGGCAGCTCTGCTGCTGCTGCTGGTGGCGGTGGGGACAGCTCTGCTGCTGCTGCTGGTGGCGGTGGGGGCAGCTCTGCTGCTGCTGCTGCTGCTACTGGTGGTGGTGGTGGGGCAGCTCTGCTGCTGCTGGTGCTGGTGGCGGTGGGGGCAGCTCTGCTGCTACTGCTGGTGGTGGACGGTAGGGGGGCAGCACTGCATCTAGCGACCGCGGGGGCAGAGAGCCAGCAATATGATACCCATGCCCAACTAAAATATCATTTTCTTCTAATTTCAATGCATTAACTTCCCAGATAGTTTTTAGCAATGACCCTGCTTTTGCTCTTCGTACACTCAGTGCTTTGGAAACAAATGCATCTGCACCAATCTTACTTACTGCTGCACGGGCAGATCTTGTAACAACCTTTTGAGCTAGCAATGGATGAGACTTACAAAAGGCATCATTTACTTCACTTAGAAGCTCACTATCCCTAAGAATAGCTTTTTCAAGACCACCATTATACTCCATTAGTGCATGAGATTTGGGTTCATACAAGGAGTAGCTATATGGGAAAAGGATATGGTTGCAGTAGTTTTCAGTGCTCAACCCTAGCAAATGCAATTAAATTCATACACATTGCAGGCGGCTGCCGTTGTACATCAGATAAGGAAGCTTTTTGCACAACAGTTGGGTCACCATGCATGCTTTACATGTGAAGTGAATGGTTTTGTGCAGATCCCTTACATGCGTGCTGTACACATGTTGCATGCACATCTTCCTATAGCTTTTTAATGCTAGTGCAATACAACATGCCATGACATACCTTTGGGTGGTAGTGGTAGTTCGGTGACCCCTGCGATACCGTTTCCTCTCGGCAGCACTTTTAGCCAATCGGACAGCGGGGTCATTCCAATACCGATTCCTTTCAGATGCCTTAATGGCAGCTGAATTGTCCTCGTATTTCTGCCTTTTAGCAGCGCGGTTCTCCTCGACGTCCTCTTGATATCGCTGCCTTTTAGTAGCGCGGTTTTCCTTGAGGTCCTCTTGATATCGCTGCCTTTTAGTAGCGCGGTTTTCCTTGAGGTTCTTTTGATATCGCTGCCTTTTAGCAGCGCGGTTCTCCTCGACGTCCTCTTGATATTGCTGCCTTTTAGCAGCACGGTTCTCCTAGAGGTCCTCTTGTATCGCTGCCTTTTAGCAGCACGGTTCTCCTCGACGTCCTCTTGATATCGCTGCCTTTTAGCAGCACGGTTCTCCTCGAGGTCCTCTTGATATCGCTGCCTTTTAGCAGATTGCTTAGATTCAACATCTGCGTTGTAGCTGTCGCGTACAGAGGCCTTCTTCTTTTCGGGATCGGCCTTGTAGCGCGCTCGGGCTTTAGCCTTGTTTTCTTGTGATAAAAAATCGTCTCGCTTTTGAAGGTATTCCGCTCGTTGCTTAGATCTCTTCTTTCGATTACGCGAAGGCATTTAACTTCATGCTGTATACATTAAACCAAATTAACTTCTCCAAATAACTTCATACCAATTCCTATATAAAACTTGCTACCGCATGAAGACTTCTCGCTGTATTTTCTTTCTAGGTGTCTATATGACCTTATGGGGCACCGTGCAGGTGAATTCCGAAGCGATTGGTGCTATTGCCGTTCTTCAAAACCTTTCGTAGCTTGTGTTATACCTTCCTAAGAAAGACGACGACCAAGAATTTTTTAGGACTGGGCACGAGAAATAGGAATTCGTTTGTTTCTCTAAAAGCACACTGTTTTATGACACGGAACAAACGTAGAACTGTAGATCTTTGAGTTCTCGTTCCATCGCGACAAGAGATAAGCGATCCGTTTCTCCGTTGTCCCTCCAGACGCGAGTGAAGTTTTTTTTAATGATTTCATCAATCCTCAATCAATCCTATATTGAACCTGCTGCCGCAGGTTCAGATATATACCATCTGTAAGCTCCACTGAAATCAGAAGTGTAACACCTGCTGCTAGCTCTCGAGGGCAATGCGAGTGGATGCATGATAACCAATTGCAATGTCTGCAAAGTGAGATCAAACAGCTGACTTTCATTGTCATTAGAAGTTCTTGAAACTGATTTGTTTGAACTACTTCATTACACAGTTTCACTTTGTTAGCACTTATTGAACCTGCATTACCAGAAATGCCAATCTAAGTCATGTTGATTAAATTTCAGAAGTTACATGATCTTGAATTTAGATTAAATATTCACAAAAGTACAGATATTGTTATGTTTTGTGAGAACCAGGCTATCATTTGCAATCTTGAGATCCACTAGCCTGTGTTTGAGAGGCTCTAGAGTTAAATGGCGATGTGGTCTAGGGTTTGATGATGGAGCAGCACTCCTTCTCACTAGCAGTTACTATTAAATTCTTATAGGCATCACTCCTCAAGCTAGGGACGATTTTGTATGTGTCCAGATGTGTATATGGAAGGTAGTGAGTTGTTATCAGTGTGTATCCATGCAGGACTCGCTAAAGCAGAAGTACACAATACTAAACAGCATAGTTCCAATTGCAACGATAGCAGTGAAAGGTGATATCAATTGAGTATTAGCCAGTTGACCAGTTGGTTACTGCATGCTGTGCTTTGGTAAACCTTTGCCCCTTAGTTGTTCACAAGGCTAGCCAGTGTGCATGTGTGGATGTGAATGAACATTATATGTTGTACTGAAATGTAGAGGTATCTCTTGTAGAGGTTAATGTGAAGAAAATTACAACTGAGATCATATCCAAGTCAATCACTGCTGTTTTAAAAAACAAAAATTTAAACTCTTGTTTTGCACAGGAAGGGCAATACCATTTGCCTTTTAGGAGGGCAGCAGTTAAAGTGGAACGATTCCAAAACTAGGTGTTGCTCAGTAGCGCCATGGTGTTACTCAGTAGCATCATGGTGTTGCTCAGTAGCACCATGGTGTTGCACAAGTAGCACCATGATGTTCCAATAATCTAGTTATTCACAGAAGATGTAGAATTTTTAGAACAGGTGCAACTGATACCTTTTTAAACTATCCACATAGTTCATGTTTTATACTTGTCACTTCCATTGAATTTTTTAAAGATAATTACTTCAGTTACCGTTACTAGCTTCATAATTACATTAACGCTATGATTTTTAATTAGTTTCATACTATTAATAAAAATAGCAGTACAAACAAAAAACAAAAAAAACATGCCAAGTAAACATTCAACAGTAAGCTGCCTGACTACATGACACTCTGTCTAATGACACTTCGAGTATGCACAGTGGGGACAGATATGGGATTGACAGAGTGGAATACCAAGACAAGGCCATCGGATATCATGACTGCATCATCATCATGTGTAGGCCTAGAGAAGAGACTGGGAGGACATGAAGCAAAGCTCATTAGTAGCTACTGCCAGTACTGAGCCTGGCTTGAGAACTGCTGTTATAGAGGCACCCTGCTGGAGCTGATCATACATCTCTCACTCATGAGGAAGGTTGCATAGTTTTTGTTTGGAAAATGAAGGAGCTCATATGATGCATATGAATGCATAGAATTGTGCTTCATTACATAATTTCAGTCAAAATAAGGACGGTCATTGCTATTATATCCATAAAGTGGTTTAAGAAAGATACTATGACATATTACATTATCTAGTTTTGGCGATTTTTGATTGTTGTATAAGGTAGCCTACTGATGTTAATTGCTGTTGCAGCTGGTTTATGCATTGGGGCTTTGTATATGACACCTATATAGGTATTCTGATCATTCATGTACAGCGACTTATCCAAGTTATACATGTTCAATGGAGAATGCCCTATACATGTGTATTTATAGCATAGGGAGTGTGCAAAGTACAATATGTGCATTCTATGATATACTCTAGCTACTGGTTCAATGAGTTCATTGTAATTTCAGTGCTTTGTCACAAATGGCTGCTATATAATTTTATTTATTTATGTGAGGACAGTTCTCTTCAAGCTGCCACTATCTTCACAATAACTGGATTATATAAGAAGCACTCCTGGTACTTCCTGTTGTTCCAATGCATATTTTTTTTACTCTCGCTTTCATTTTCTCTAGAGTTGCTCAAACATGGTCATAAATTTTACGGTATCGTTCTAATTATAACGTCGGGGACTCCCGTATTAATTAAATAACGCAAACTCTTTTCTCGGCCAGCATTGTTTCATTTCCGAACTAAGCTAAACGATAAGAGCTGCATGTTATGCCTGCATTTCCAGACCGGTACAGCGGTGCACGGACGACGCGTGTGTTCACGTTACTTGCAGTTGGGGCGTTGCGCATTTAATACAATGATAATCAATACTGCTGCACGTACAACAGTAACACGCATGCGCACGTCGACAAAACGCTCACGCATCTAGTTCTAAGCGGCTGGAATGACCAGTCCGCGATCAACCTCACTTTCATTCAGCTGGCTGCAGTACGTTGTGGATCGAGCGAGAGTGGGCTCTGACTTGTAAGTGGCCTCGTCCGTTCCGAGGTCCGCCTTTTGCTTTTGCCGCAGATTGCCCGCCAGGCCATAATTGACCGTCCTCATCTTGCGCTTAGCAATGACAATGTGCAATACAAGCACACAGCCCGCGACCAGTCCCGCCCCCGGGGAGAGCACCGCCGTGGCCTTGAGAAGAAAATAGTTCGGCGGGTGTGGCTTCGCGCTGTACAAGCGATATGCAAACATCGTCACGATGAAGGTGAAAAATATGATTGGATAAGCGAGGAGCGGGAGCATTTGATTGAGCGCGCTCTTGTGAGCCCTGTTCGACGACAGGAGGGGCTCGTGCGCCTTGTTTCTGTGAGCTCTACAGGTCAGTACCGTCCCCATCACCACCATCGCCATAGAATCCAACAGAAGAACAAAGAAGGCGGGCCCATACCATAGCGCGAAAGTTTCCACGTTGCCCACTTGGAAAATGTCCGAGGGACAGTTGTCCTTCCAATCTTGAATCCAGCACCACGCTCCCGCACGTCCGTAGGAGTGGGTCAGGAAAGGAATGGAGGCCACGGCTACGGGAACGGCGGTCGAACTCACGACGTACACTATCTCCAACTTTTTAAAGTTCTTGTTGAACACCGCGAAGCAGAAGAGATGGAAAGTCACACAGGTGGTGAACATCAACTTGACCCACTCCAGACTGAAAAACAGCGAGGCTACTATGCGGCACAACCGCGTGTAGATTTGCGGGTTTTTTTCGTAGTTAATGAAAAGCACCTCGAAACAAGACGCCGCCCCGAACAACATGGCGGCCAGAACCTGGTAGAGGGCAAGCCTGTAGGCAAATTGTTTGTACAGTTTGAATGCTACCACCAGCACTACCGCAAAGATGCACACCAGAACCGACGCCCCTCCAGTCGAACTCATGATCGCCAGTGCCCCGTCCAGCTGATCTTTGTCCAGGCTGGTGTTGCAACCTGATGGTTCCATTTCAGAGCTGTCGACTTCCAAAGTTTTAACTAAACAACAACGGTTAGAGTTGTGGTTAAATGCGAAAAACGGAGCGCCCGGGTTGAAAGTGCGTCGCCCTCGTAGGGACATTCTTATTGTTGTCCACAATGGAGTACATCTCTGTTGTGCATCAGTCGGGACACAAAATCTATGCGACATTCCAACGCAAATCAAGTTATAAAGTCGGGTCTGTACCGGTGTCATAGGCATTTAATACGGTCCGGGGCAATTTTCGGTCCGTATCAGACCCAACTCCCTAGGGAATATGGTCCCAGTTCCCCCCCCCCCCCCCCCCCCCCCCCCCTCCCCCCAACCCCCAGATCGTATATTCCCTAGCTGGTAGCACCGACGTTTTGACAGTTTCCCCTGTTGTTCTTTCGAAGGGAAAGTGGCACTGCATGCTCTCTTGACCTCTGACGTGGACTAACACGTGCACCTACATGTATAGCTAGCTTAGTCACTGACATCATCAAACTATATTTCATTCTTTAGATCGCTGTTGCAAAATGATATGCTTATTTTACAGGCGGATAGTAAATTCAAAGGTTTCAGTTAAGTCTTGAATGTTTCAGTTACACACCTAATGTTGAATTTACTAATAATGTAACACCAGTTTGGAGTCGTGTGATTGCAATGTAATACTACCCACCTGTATTCTATATACAATAAATAGCATACAGGTGAAAACTATACCAGAAGCACGAGTCCCAGTGGGACATGTCCAGTCCCACTGACTGAAGCAGCATTGCCCCCTGCAATACCACAGGAAGAAGCCTCTGCACAGCAGGAATGTGGAGTGTGACTTCTGTTCACCGGTTGAAGCACAAAGGCAGTGACCAAGTTCTATGAAGGACTGATGTTGTCTCAATGACAATAGGAACAAAAAAATGACCATATCCAGAAATGAGCGGTCAAAAGTCAGAAGTAATTAATTCGTGGTTTGCGAATCAACGAATATTCCCGTATATCTTCCCGTAGACATGTATGGGGTACTTCAATACCAAGCACGCCAGATTTTTCTCAGCATTTGCCATGAGGAATTGTTAGTACACTACATTTGCCAAGATTTTTAGTGGGGTCGCCGCATTTTTCCTATTTAAGACGTCGCTTCCCTAGGATTGTCCTCAATGTATGGTTATACATTGAGGACAATCCTAGGGAAGCGACGTCTTAAATAGGAAAAATACGGCGACCCCACTAAAAATACAATCCCTCATGGCAAATGCTGAGAAAAATCTGGCGTGCTTGGTATTGAAGTACCCCATACATGTCTACGGGAAGATATATTCGTTGATTCGCAAACCGCGAATTAATTACTTAACGGATATGGTTTTGTCTTGATTTTAGTTAAAGAATGGTTAATGGAATATTTTTTTGAAATACATGTACATATATCATAATCAGACCTGCTTATAGTACATCATAGAGTTGGTTAAAATTCAAATTGAATTAAAAAGGCAAGATGACCGCCTATGTATGGGCCATTTCTGGATATGCAGAGTCAGACAATTTCTGGACAAATCCATCCCTACCGACCTGTAAGAATAATATATTATTTTTTGCAGTTTAATAAATGCATGGAATAGAATGCATGTACATTTCAATGCACTTTTATAATGTTTTATAATATAGCCGTGATGCAATTTTCATGGAAACTGTCCCGTATAATTTTGTCTAGAAACTTTTTTATGATGAAACAATTTTTTTAAACATAGCTCGTCTGCTTGGCTTCTATAACTGAAGATATGTGACAGGTTCTTGACTTGTAACATCAAAAGCATGCCGACTGTTTTTATACAATTAAGATGCAGCATCTGTTAATTAAAACCATTAGATGTGCAGAGGTGAAACGTACGCATTATGAATGAGGCTGAAGGTTGCACCATCTGTTAATTGCTTGTTCCTCAGACTCGCAAACAAAAGAAGAAATGGTAGAATGCTCTGCAGTAGGCCTACGTATAACCCACACGAACAATTCCTAGCTGATCAACAGGCCTGTGTACGTACTGAGTATACAACAGACGATACCCATTCCCAGCTGCATGCAATATGGCGTGTCTTGTTGTTAGCGATGCTTATGTCTAAAGTAGTCTTGGGCAGGACGTACCCACGGATCAGAACGCTACATGTACAGAAGCGAAGAATGGCTGATCAGAAAAGCTACAATTGACTTCTCGCGAGAAATCAGAACGACGGTCTGCTGTACGTGGGAGCAGTCCAGTGCGAGATTGGAGCTGTTTACTGAAGAGAACACAATCATTGTATTCCTTGTGTTGTCCTTTGGAGTTTTAAATATACAATTACAGACCAAGGCAGGGAGTTCATCCAATGAGGTAATTAAGTGTCTCTATATATGTTGCACCGAGCACTACTGCTCCTGTGTATACATTGTGCAAGTACTGCAGATGTAGTCAGCACCCAATGGCAGTGCTGTTATTGAATCTGTAGACATCCACCTATATCCAGTTGCATGACTGGCACAGCTCAGGTTTGTACAATGTGATGGGTTACAATCGGAGAGGTCATCATGTAAGGTAAAGGATCTGCTGTCTCCTGCATTTCACAATCCAGTGCATAAAGACTGATATTCATAATTGATAAGATGTGTGGTCTACAGCAGAGCCTTGTCACAACTGATTGCTGCCACAGAGAATGGCTGTACTAGGGTGTGCGACGGCACATTAGTCTAGAGCTATATGCTTTGCTCGACACGCTAATATCACAATTATACACCGTGCAGGCTGTAGATTGCCTTTGTTAAATATTCAAAAATTCTAACCAGTTGTGTGAAATATTGAACCTAACAATAATTCAGTATTCTACCATTCCTGCTGTAATTAACAACAGTAAAATAAAATTTATTGTGACTCACATATGGTTACTATTCCTAAAAAAATTCTCAGAATCTTTTGAGTGCGTATTTACAACATGGTGTCAACGATGCATCACACTGGCTACCGGTTGATAATTGCATTTCTTTTCCATGAGACAGATACGTGCCATCTGTTTAGATTATCAATGTGTGCTGATATTTTCAATCCATTCAAGGCAAAACATCCCAATTTACTGTGATGTTAATATTATGTGCTTCTCAAGGGACAACGACGGGGGTGACTCCCATACCCATTGGGGGGACACAATACATCCCAACCACTGAGTACATCTGCGATGATTTGGAGCTGTTCGTTTTTGAGTTTTTGAATAGCCCATACGCCCACCAGCTGACTGGATCGCACGCTTTACGTGTACATTCTCCCTATTGCAATTACAAATACTATTCACAGTTGAACGCGGTGACGTAATCTAATCGCTCTACGTTATATTGGGTCTTGGGACAAGAGTAGTGAGGTAGCTATATTTTATTCGGAGCCAATACACAAGTGTAGCGTGTGAATATTAGTACCACTAACAGCAGACACCATGTTTGAAACACAAAAAGAATGGAATTATCTCTAGCGGAATGTGCCACATTCATCCTAAATATATGCGAATAGTATTTACGGTCAATTGACACATTGTGGGCGGGTCTCTATTGAGCCTACGGAATGGATGGTAAGTTAAAACGTCCAAGCGAAGCTCAGTGTCTGTTTCGAGGGGATGGCGTATAGCAGTTGTCGTTTTTCTGGCACGGGGGTATTTTAGCACGAACGACCGCCTCGATACTTGCGCGTGTTCGCATGTGGCCGTGACTATGCGGATGAACGTGTGTGCTTTTATGTGTGTGTAGCGCACGATCGATCGACTTCTTAGTGTATTACTATGTGCGTGTGTGTATGTTTGTGTATGTGTGTGTATGTGGTATGTGTGTATCTGGTGTGTGTGTGTGTTTGTGCGTGATGTGTGCACGTCTGTGTGTGTGTGTGTGTGTGTGTGTGTGTGTGTGTGTGTGTGTGTGTGTGTGCGTGATGTGTGCACATGTGGGTGTGCGCTGAGTGCGTTGTGCTGCGTTGCGTGTGTGTTACAAATGGTGCATGTGTGTTTGTTGTGGGCATGCGTGTGCATACACACGTGAATGGCAGGGCGTCGTGTGCATGTGTACTTCGTTGCACGCCTGCGTCTGTATCGTGTTGCGTTTCACAAACGGTGGCTTGTACAGCGTGCGGTGGACAGATCCACTCATGTACACGTCTAGTACTTCACCTTACCCCCTTCCACCCCTCTCCACCCCTCTCCACCTCTCTCCACCCCTCTCCACCCACCAATCCACTTCCTGTGGCCACGTCAGATTGTGACCTGTTGCTGTCGGTTGACGACCTGTGCAGGCTGAAGCCTGCCCTCGACAAGGCGCAGACCAAGTGGTATGAGCTGGGGACTAGGCTCGGGTTTTCGTCGCAAGTTCTCCATGACATAGAGAAGAACGTGCGAGCGAGTGAAGGAGAGGGCACCACCTTCATGTCGGCCATGTTGGAGGGCTGGGGGAAGTCCCTGGACCCCGCCCTGCCCAGCTGGGCCCACTTGATCAAGTGCCTCAGAGACGTGGAGGAGCAGGACGTGGCAAAGGAAGTAGAGGAACTAGGTGTGTATGTGTGTGTGTGTGTGTGTGTGTGTGTGTGGAGCAAGTGCGTGTAGTGTGCACATGTGTGTGTGTCTACTTGCGTTGTGTGTGTATATACAATATCATGTGTTTAGTCATGTGTGGTGTGGGTGTGATGTGGGGTGTGGTGTGTGACATGTACATGTAGAGGTGTTTATTATGACATCATCAGTTATGACATCGTTAGTTGCTATTTTTGAACACATCATTTTGTTTAGCTCCAAAAGTTGTTGGCAAAGAGGCACAGAAGGCTATCATAGAGCCCCTCCTACGGCAGGCAATTGAGAAGGGAGAGACATGGTGAGAGGTGGGAGGGTGGTGGGTGTAGTGAACGGTGAGTGTATGTGTGAAGCACATGTTCGCTGTGGTCCACTGCTAAGCACAGAGTGGAACTAACGGTTTCAACACTGCACATTTTTGTTGAATACAAGTGTTTAAGTGTTATTTTAGAGATATGTTGAATAAACTGTTTAACATCCAGATTAACACTTAGATTGCCTGACAGCATATAGAATCATTATCCAGCCTGAGGGGTTGGCAGTGAACATATCTGATGTTTCCTTAGATGAGCTTGTTACTGTGCAATTGACCACACCCCCGTACTTTACCATTGACCACGCCCATACCTCGATATTGACCACGCCCATACCTCGATATTGACCACGCCCATACCTCACCATTGACCACGCCCATACCTCACCATTGACCACGCCCATGCCTCTTACATCCTTTCTGCATTCCTGATCTGCTGAAGGTACCTTGTCCATGCTGAGTGGATCAAGAATTGGAAGAGGTTTGTTAATTTTGACTACTTCTCGTATTCTCCATCCAACCCTGGCCCTGTGAACACAGTGGACCTTCTGAGAGGTGAGATCTGATGCATGTGTGTGGTGTGGGTTTGGGTGTGGGTGTGGTATGTGTGTGTGTGTGTGGTGTGTGTGTGTGTGTGGTCTGTGGGTGTGGGTGTGGTGCGGTATGGTGCGGTATGGTGTGGTGTGGTGTGTTGTGTTGTGCGGTGCGGTGCGGTGCGGTGCGGTGCGGTGCGGTGCGGTGCGGTGCGGTGCGGTGCGGTGCGGTGCAGTGCGGTGTGTTGTGGTGTGGTGTGGTATGGTATGGTGTGGTGTGGTGTGGTGTGGTGCGGTGCGGTGCGGTGTGGTGTGGTGTGTTGTGGTGTGGTGTGGTGTGGTGGATGGTATAGGATGACATGCCCTGATGGGGTATGTGATATGGTCATTTATGTGTTTTTATGATGTCATGCACATTACTGTGCCATAGCATGAAGTGGAGTGTTTCTACAATTTCAAGATTAGACTGCAAAGTTTTTCGCCTTGGTGATGCTAATTGTTTATGTATCTACAGATGGCCAGTTAAAGGACTTCATGTCTGAGAGCTCTGACTTTGCCCTGGTACCGGAGCCAGCCTGGCAGAAGCTTGTGTCCTGGTATGGGTTGAGCCAAGGATCCATTCCCATTCCAAGGTGGGTCCAGTGAATGACTAACCCCTCAATGTGGGATTGTTGCCATGAAAAGGGCTATAATGGTGTAAAAAGCAAGGAAAAAGGTCTAACAATAAGGAAAATGTAATAGTCCTATATTTAGTGCCATAATATCCTACAAATGTGCTAAATATAGGACTACTACATTTTCCCTTATTGTTAGACCATTGTTTCCTTGTATGTTACACCACTATTGCCTTCAAATCCTATATACCACCAACTTTCTCATAGACAATTTTTTTTCATGGATTTTTGTTCATACGTTTGTTACACAAAGAACATAGAGTACAAATCTTATTTGGTAGTCAATGCTATAACACAACTGTCAGTACATAGCTCGTGACAAGTTGATTACAAAAGCGAAGATGCCGACCAAATCTGAAGCTATTGGTGCAATTTTCATTCTTTACAAGTGTTCCTGTCCCGAGTTATGTGTAGTCAAGAAGGAGGAGTATTCCGGGACTGGGTACGAGGATGGGCCACAGTAGCCTTTTGTTCTCTACAACAGCGCAGTTTTGCCACATAAAACAATGATGAAACTTTTTATTTTCTTGTTCGATTTAAACAGCAAGCTAAACGATTCAATCTGAATTCAGATGTGTGCCATTGCATGCCTGAGGCTTATAGTATGTATTGTGTACATAGGGCTGTACGGCTTGACCTCCCTTTACATGAGTATTTCTTCTCATTACAGGAAGGTGGTGGAGTATGGGTTGCACGTGAAGGAACTTAAAGTCGAGATCTACCTCATTGAGCTGTGCCTGTGTCAGGAGGGTGATACCCCCCGAAAAGGCATTGCCAAAGCAATTCAGTCGAGCACACCGGTGGTGGAGTAATTCATGGTGTTCATGCATGTTCCATACCCACGCACCTCCCTCAGCTAACGAAAACTATCAAAGAAAGAAAGAAGCCCATCCTCCCTCCCGCCAAGAAAAAGGAAAAACCGAACAGACAAGAAAGGAAAGACCCAAAGAACGAGTAGAAAGAAAGGCGTCCCGAACAGAATCAAAGTCCTCTCCTCCCTCCCTCCCTCCCCCTCCCTCCCTCCCGTCCCTCCCTCCCTCCCTCCTCCTCCTCCCTCCCCTCCCTCCGCCTCCCTCCCTCCCTCCCTACCTTCCCTCCTGCCTCCTCCCTCCCCTCCCTCCCTCCCTCTGCTGTGGTAACTTACTATCCATCATCCCCTCCTCCCCAATGCCCTACAGGTGAGCTGGAGGCATAATGAGAGACCATCTTTGAGGTCCCAAATGACATCAAATGGCGTCCTTTGCAGCCATTTTATCACGACTTGTTAAAGCCAATGGTGACACTGGGAGAACTTTCCATTCATTCTAGAGAGGTAGGAAGAGAGAGGAGGAAGGTGTCTGTACTGCATGTGTTACTCTGACCTCCTCAAGGATATGAGGGATGGGGAGGAGGGAGGGATGTTACTTACAGTATGATTGTTTCATGGTAGAAAATTGTGTTGAGGAGAAGAACTGGCATCTGAGTTATCTGAAGGCTCCACTGAACCATCACCCACCAGACCACTGTGCACCTCGGTATGTATGGGGAGGGGGTGGGGAGGGGTAGGGGGTGGTGGGGGGGTGGAGCGGGTGGGGAGGGGAGGGGTGGGGAGGGAGGGATAGGGAGGGGAGGGGTGGGGAGGGGAGGGGTGGGGAGGTGGAGGGGTGGGGAGGGGGTGGGGTGGGGAGGGGAGGGTGGGGAGGGATGGGGAGGGATGGGGAGGGGAGGGGTGGGAGGGGAGGGGAGGGGTGGGGAGGGGAGGGAGGGGAGGGGAGGGGTGGGGAGGGGAGGGGAGGGGTGGGGAGGGGAGGGGTGGGGAGGGGAGGGGAGGGGAGGGGAGGTGTGGGGAGGGTTGGGAGGGGAGGGGGTGGGGAGGGGTGGGGTGGGTGGGGAGGGGAGGGGTGGGGAGGGGTGGGGAGGGGTGGGGAGGGTTGAGGAGGGGAGGGGGTGGGGATGGGGGATGGGTGGGGAGGGGCTCTTGACAGGTGTTTTTATCAAAATGTATGGTTAAAGGGATAGACAATTCTCCTTCAAAGTACAATCTATCTATCTATCTATCTATCTATCTATCTATCTATCTATCTATCTATCTATCTATCTATCTATCTATCTATCTATCTATCTATCTATCTATCTATCTATTTATCTATCTATCTATCTATCTATCTATCTATTTATCTGGAACGTTCTATACGAAAATGGGTCTTGTGGATTTTATTTTATAACATAAAATTTAAATTGATATATCTTCCGAAATATTAACGCTATCGGGTTCCTATTTTTAACACAACATACCACACCATTACTATATGTGAAAATCCATTTTGGTGTCTTACACATGCGGGGTACCGACGTTTCAAGGTCCGATACCCCGTAGGGTTCAAAACGGCCACATCTTCAGGTAGGAGTGTCCAAATTGGTTCAAAATAGGTACCTATGTAGAAGGGTCCTACCGCTATTGATTTGTTCTGTTCGTTAATTTTTGCTTTATCCGTTATGGAGATACAAGTGTGCAAAGAAATTGCATATTTCCCGGGCGTTACGCGCCATTAACGTATTACGTGGACGTCCTCGAAGCCAGTCGTAATACGTTAATGGCGCGTAACGCCCGGGAAATATGCAATTTCTTTGCACACTTGTACCTCCATAACGGATAAAGCAAAAATTAACGAACAGAACAAATCAATAGCGGTAGGACCCTTCTACATAGGTACCTATTTTGAACCAATTTGGACACTCCTACCTGAAGATGTGGCCGTTTTGAACCCTACGGGGTATCGGACCTTGTAACGTCGGTACCCCGCATGTGTAAGACACTAAAATGGATTTTCACCTATAGTAATGGTGTGGTATGTTGTGTTAAAAATAGGAACCCGATAGCGTTAATATTACGGAAGATATATCGATTTAAATTTTATGTTATAAAATGAAATCCACAAGACCCATTTTCGTATAGAACGTTCCATCTATCTATCTATCTATCTATCTATCTATCTATCTATCTATCTATCTATCTATCTATCTATCTATCTATCTATCTATCTATCTATCTATCTATCTATCTATCTATCTATCTATCTATCTCCTTATTGTATGCAAATAGAAGGGAGTCATGCGTAGATGCAAGGTGTTTAAGCAATTAAAATGTGATCACAATTGTACTGTACATACATGCAACATACTTAGCAGCTACTTTTACACGGTTCTATTGCATGCAATCGTGTACATGCACATGTAGTGTTTGTCATACATCACGTACATCATGATGCCTGCTATACAACCCCCGCGTATCGAGCAACAAGGAAATCAATCTGAGCAGCATCAGGACTGACTGCAAGGGTGAAGACAAGCACAAATCATAATTAATGAAGGGCACAATGGTACCAGCATCAGCCTCTGCTCAGTTGAAATGTTGCTTCCAGTTCTCTAGAAATGCCATCATCACCCTATTGCCTAGTTTCTAGTATCTAGTGCACAGCAATGAGTTTACTTCAGTTTTTTTATTTTTTGCAGGGGTGGGGGGAGGGAGGGGGGTGTGTGTTACCCAGTCAGAATTTTTAGGGTGGCGTCTATATGTGCCATTATTATTTAAATTCCTCCCCCCTCCCCCACACCCTCACTAGGGACATATGTATACAGGTGTAATGTACCACATTCATGTGTGGCCTCTTTAACTTGGACCAATCAGAATAGCTGCCACTTTAATGCACTACTGCTAAGGAATATGTATATAATGTGTGAAATCAGAATAAACCAAAGAGAGCCACAGACCTCAGGAAAAATAATTGATGTGCTGATTAATGAACTGGAGATGCAATGCCTGGAATGTTTCATTCGTACATTTCAATGACAAATTTGTATGGATATACACTGTAGAAATATGTGTATCTGTGCATGTGTTTGTGCAGTTAATGTGAATTCCAACTACTCCTATAGGGGTGCTGAGGCCACGACTGCACCCAATGCAGGCTTGTGTGGACTGAATAACCTTGGCAACACATGTTTCATGAACTCTGCGCTGCAAGTAAGATATACATGATCTCACTCCCTCCTCCCCACCTACCCTCCCTCCTCCCCTCCTCAACTCTTCCTCCTCTGCATTTATTGCTCAAAAACAAGTCTAAACATAGCTTACACGATGCTATTATTACGTCTAGGGTACTTATTAGGGTGCAGAGTTCAGGGTATGCATGCTAAAAGGCGTGCGAACTAGGTCACCTTTCCACCCACATTCCAAATCCGTTGTCGAAAAACACCCATCTCTTATCCCGAGCTTTTTACAATCTTTAGGCCACTTCAGGAGGAAATGTGCTATACTAAATTTTTTACTGAAGAGAATAAATCA
The DNA here is from genome assembly GCA_013339895.1 of Ephydatia muelleri. Taxonomy (NCBI): domain Eukaryota; kingdom Metazoa; phylum Porifera; class Demospongiae; order Spongillida; family Spongillidae; genus Ephydatia; species Ephydatia muelleri. The sequence goes on from JABACO010000014.1 coordinate 3,053,377, forward strand.
ACAGCAATGTGAAATGTTTTGTTTGTCAAGCTCTCAGTGATGCTTATTATGCGTTAGAAATTATTTTGATTCACAGCAATAATGGTAATGACCAATCAACTTGTCGGAGTATTTGTCATCTGCAGTATGCTTTGCCATATGGCAGCATGATAGCCATCCTGACATATGGTTCCCACTGCAGCAGTATGGTTCCCACTGCAGCAGTATGGTTCCCATTGCAGCAGTATGGTTCCCATTGCAGCAGTATGGTTCCCACTGCAGCAGTATGGTTCCCATTGCAGCAGTATGGCTAGCCATTGCTGCAAAGAGTCAGAGGACTTTCTTTGACACCTCTCCTCCCCCTCTGTCCACACAGTGCCTTAGCAACACGGAGCCACTTAGGAGCTACTTTCTGGCCACAGACCCCACCACTGGCGGCAAGCTGTATACGGGGGTCCTGAACATAAACAACCCCTTGGGTTCTGGGGGTGCCATCGCACAAGCATTCAGCAAGCTGATGGAGGAGATGTGGCGTGGTGGAAAGACGTCAGTCGCCCCTCGCCTGTTGAAGGTGCACTTGACCAGTCGCTGGGAGGGGGAGGGATGTTGGTGCAGGTGGAGCGGGGAGGAGGATCGTTTCAGGGGGGGAGGGGGGGGAGGAGGGTGGAGGCATGTACAGTTAGAGAAGGGTATCTACGTGGGACATCACTCCATATAAGGGATTCTCTTTAACTCTTTCTCTTGCAGCACGAGGTGGGTGACTTTGCACCTCGTTTCTCTGGCTACGGACAGCAAGATTCACAGGAGCTCCTTGCGTTCCTATTGGACGGCCTGCACGAGGACATCAATCTGGTCCAGAAAAAACCGTATGTGGATATGGACATAAAAAACGATGGCCGCACAGACAAGGTGGGCTTGGGTACCTTCTGAGCCGTGTGGGTCATGAGCACCTGCATAGTGTGTGTGCCTTGCACTGTACCATGCAACCTGCTCAGACCTTTCAACAAAAGTGTTTTCTAGCTTTGATATTTGTGCCAGCAATTTCATGTACATAGGAAAGAATTTCTGAATTGAATTGGGTTAGAATGTCCTATACACTATACATGTATGTACTAGGAGTAAAAAAATTTCATGGTGGACAAATCGTATTGCAAGCATACGTGAATTGTGAATGTGCCATCTTTGCTACCATTTTCCTGCCACAATGTTCTATCATGCTGCAACCTTCCCTCCAATGCCTACCGGCACCAGGACATAGCCGACGAGACATGGATGAAGTACCTGATGAGGAACAAGTCCTTCATAGTCGACCTCTTCCAAGGGCAGTATAGGTCAACAGTCACCTGTCCTCAGTGCAATACGGTAGGGAGGAGGGAGGAGGGGGGGAGTGGCACATAGGCATGAAGGCTGGGTAATGGAGCTAGTGTGGATGTTTAGGGAAGTGGAGGAGGGGGAGGGGGGAGTGGCACATAGGCTTGAAGGCTGGGTAATGGAGCTAGTGTGGATGTTTAGGGAAGTGGAGGAGGGGGAGGGGGAGTGGCACATAGGCTTGAAGGCTGGGTAATGGAGCTAGTGTAGGGAAGTGGAGGAGGGGGGAGGGGGGAGTGGCACATAGGCTTGAAGGCTGGGTAATGGAGCTAGTGTAGGGAAGTGGAGGAGGGGGAGTGGCACATAGGCTTGAAGGCTGGGTAATGGAGCTAGTGTGGATGTTTAGGGAAGTGGAGGAGGGGGGAGGGGGGAGTGGCACATAGGCATGAAGGCTGGGTAATGGAGCTAGTGTGGATGTTTAGGGAAGTGGAGGAGGGGGAGGGGGAGTGGCACATAGGCTTGAAGGCTGGGTAATGGAGCTAGTGTGGATGTTTAGGGAAGTGGAGGAGGGGGAGGGGGAGTGGCACATAGGCTTGAAGGCTGGGTAATGGAGCTAGTGTAGGGAAGTGGAGGAGGGGGGAGGGGGGAGTGGCACATAGGCTTGAAGGCTGGGTAATGGAGCTAGTGTAGGGAAGTGGAGGAGGGGGAGTGGCACATAGGCTTGAAGGCTGGGTAATGGAACTAGTGTAGGAAGTGGAGGAGGGGGAGTGGCACATAGGCTTGAAGGCTGGGTAATGGAGCTAGTGTAGGAAGTGGAGGAGGGGGAGTGGCACATAGGCTTGAAGGCTGGGTAATGGAGCTAGTGTAGGGAAGTGGAGGAGGGGGAGTGGCACATAGGCTTGAAGGCTGGGTAATGGAGCTAGTGTAGGGAAGTGGAGGAGGGGAGTGGCACATAGGCTTGAAGGCTGGGTAATGGAGCTAGTGTAGGGAAGTGGAGGAGGGGGGAGAGGGGAGGGGGGGAGGGGGGAGTGGTACGATCGTATTCTACAGGTTGCTACGGGTTTACTGTGCAGAATCATTTGTGTACACTACAATTGCATTGCATTAGTCCCAAGGAGGTTATGAGTGCACACAATGTTGGTCAACACAGGGGCAGGATTTTAACATTGAGTGGTATGATAAGATAATGTATGGGCCATAGCAAATTTTCAGAGCCTCTAGTACATGCATGAGCATGAATGAGCAAGGGTGTTGACGTCTTATTAACTTTCTCTTTCAATTGTTTGCCTTGCAACTTGCTTCGCAATGCTACTGTCACAAACAGGTCTCCAAGACCTTCGATCCCTTCATGTACCTCTCGCTGTCTGTACCAACGAGCAGTGAAATGTTTGTCATCTCCATTACTCTGGTCAGGGCGGACCCCAGCTTCCCTCTGTGCAAGGTGAGTACCACATCATCTAGTGCCACTGCATTACAATAAGGAGAATGTGCTGTCCATTGCACATGTAGCTTGCTCTGTACACAAACTAGTGAAAATGCTCATTGTGTGTTTCGTTCTATTTCTCTTTCGCTCTACAGTACAAATTGAGAGTCATAAAACAGGGTACAATCTTAGATCTGAAGGTTGAAGTCCAAAATGTCACCAAGATCAACCAATCCAATGTAAGTGTTAGTGTGCCTTTGGGTAGGATATGTTCACTGCAGGAGTATGGGATGGGTGTGTCCCTGGAGAGCAGGAGTATGGGGACATGGGTGTGTCCCTGGAGAGCAGGAGTATGGGGACATGGGTGTGTCCCTGGAGAGCAGGAGTATGGGGACATGGGTGTGTCCCTGGAGAGTATTGTAGGAGTATTGTTTGCTGGCATACATTCAAGGCTATGAGTGGAGTCTCAAGGAATGATTATTAACAACAGTTGGGAATGTTGCTGTGAAAAGGGACATAATGCATATGCATGTATTAAGCAATAGAAATGTAATGTTTGTGTTGAAATGTATGGTTAATTAAAAATTCAGTGCCTTACAATTCCATGACAGATAATCTGATCCTCAGTGCTTGTGAATAGCTATGTACATGTAGAGGACATTAACATACGTTAGGTCCCTTTTAGCTGCAGCAATCCCAGCTATTGAATGTAAAATGTGGGTGAAACAAAATTTTTGAATGCATTGTATCTGTTTAGAGTGTGCGTTTCAGCAGGAATATTAGCTTTTGAACAGAAATATTAGCATTGCACAAAAGTAGGGCATGCCACTTTGATTTACAAATGACCTGTGATGTTGTGTTTTTTAGTGCTGTTATTGATCCACATGGATGCCTGTGACATCCCTAAGGGTCAGCAAATCGGAGAATTCAATAATAATCATCTGTTGCATGTAGAATGCGATGTACAGGACGTTTAGAAACAAGCTGTTGAAGTGTAGCTTTACAATGCAATGTACACACAGATGATGGCTGTAAGCATTGAGAAGTGCGTGATTGAAAGAATATATGACGACGCCTTCATCCTAACTGATCTCGGGGATAAAGACGAAGTCTACATGTAAGCGGGTCTTCATGTGCACGTGCAGCATTCCGGGGTGGTGAGCTGTTTCCCTATAAATATTGGCACACGTCGCAGGCCCTCGCGCCCCATGTGAGAAGTGCACGATAATCATATTCTTGATGCTAAACGGTTACCAGTTCATGTCAAAGCACTAGCTCTGTCAACGTTTTACTGGCCCCATGTCTGAGGTTTACCAGTTGGCCACACCAAAAGTCGTATGCAGTGCTTGTGTCTGTAAATGCAGCGTATGTACTGAGTACGGTTATGTATCTCTCATATCAGGCGTGCACATGCATCTTTTCTTGCTCTTATCCGCAGCTACGAACTCATCCATTCTGTTGACAGTTCAAGCTATGTTGCTGTAACTGTGCAGCACTGCGAGGAACGGTATGTTTCGGCAATGAAAGGACTGGGCACCGTGTCATCGTGCTAGGTCTGGGCACCCTAGCAGTGTCATGAAATAAAACCTTGCTCATGTATCAGCATATATGATCTGGTATCCTGCCGGCTCATGTATCAGCATATATATGATCTGGTATCCTGCCGATTTTAGTACATGTCTCTTCTCTGTAGCATCATGTCTGTGAAGTATTCATATAAGGAATACCAGAAGCAAGAGAAGATTCCGTTTGGCTTTCCTTTGGTAATTGAAGTGCCAAAAGTTGAATGCACCTTTGGAAACTTGTACGCGATTATTGAATCACAGTGCAGGTACAGTGTGAGAGGTGGGGTTGGGGGGAGGGGACTGAAGGGGCAACTGGGAGCATAAGAGGCATGGTGTGGGGGGATAGGCAGCAGGGACTGTGTTGGGAGAGGGTTTTTCCGCCTACATGTACAGTTTGGTCATGTTAATCCTGGGTCATTCCATGGCTTTTCAACCTAAAGTTGGACGCTATGTTTTAGATTTTGGTCCAACTTCACATATATATGTGTCCTGATATGAAAGTAACTTTAGCCCAAAAATTTTTTTAATAACGTTAATGGTTTACAAAATAAACATTCCTGAATAATTAATTTTTTTCCTCAAAATTGCAACTTTGCCAAGTTATAACTTTCTTCTCACTGATGTTGTATGGGTATATTTGGCATCAAATCGATGCTCTTTATGTGTACTACTACAATGTGATATATTTTTTTATTAAGGAGGTTAAAGGGTTAAATAATAAATGCGTCTATAACACGGTTTACTATATTGAGGTCACTTGCAGATTGATACTCTAACTTTTTGTTTTACAAAAGGGAAGCCACCTATTGTCTTTATGTTTTTACAAAATAAAAAGTTGGAGTATCAGCTAGTTCTGGGAACCACATACGTTTGAACATTATGGACGCCATTTTTTTTCTACATTGTTGTTTTTAGCACTAATGAAAAGTAAGTGCTGTTTACAACGTCACAAGTGGTATTATGTAATATCATCATCAGCTATCTGCTATCACAACTTAGGTTTTAAAAGTACAATAATTATAAATTTAAAAGAACGCGCATCTTTTGGAGTAATGGGAGCACTGTTCAGGTAAGTGTAATTAGCTTTGTATAATAGTATACTGCTTCAAACTGCATGTTGCTTCTTAATTTTGGATTGAAAGTAAAAGGCAGCTGGATACTGACGTTGGATCGGATGCTGATGTTCTTGTCCCTGGTTGTGATGTGAGCATAGGCGATTCCAATGTTGTTGTTGGCGCAGATGTGAATCCGCCTAGTGCGGATGCGGGCCCGGATCCTTGTGTTTCGAATCATGATGTACTACCGCTAGTACCAGTAGTCCCAGATGCGCCGGTCTCAACTGAAGCAATGATGCCTTGTACAGCCGTCGTGGAATCGTGGAAATCCCAGATCGACCGCTCTGCGGTCTCAACCACTGGTCGTGGATCCGCTCAATCAATGTACTGCCAGCAATCGAAGGAGAACACGAGGCCAAATATGGCATTTCACCCGTTTTTATTCACCAACACACCGGTCACCACGCCGCTCATATTCACCAGCACACCGGTCACCACGCCGGTCACGTACACGTTCACCACGCCGAGAACGTGACCGGCGTGGTGAACGTGTACGTGACTGGTGTGGTGACCGGTGTGCTATGAGCGGCGTGGTGACCGGTGTGTTGGTGAATAAAAACGGGTGAAATGCCATATTTGGCCTCTTCGATTGCTGGCAGTACATTGATTGAGCGGATCCACGACCAGTGGTTGAGACCGCAGAGCGGTCGATCTGGGATTTCCACGATTCCACGACGGCTGTACAAGGCATCATTGCTTCAGTTGAGACCGGCGCATCTGGGACTACTGGTACTAGCGGTAGTACATCATGATTCGAAACACAAGGATCCGGGCCCGCATCCGCACTAGGCGGATTCACATCTGCTCCATCAACAACATTGGAATCGCCTATGCTCACATCACAACCAGGGACAAGAACATCAGCAACATGCAGTTTGAAGCAGTCTGAACAGTGGTCCCATTACTCCAAAAGATGCGCGTTCTTTTAAATTTATAATTATTATACTTTTAAAACTAAGTTATGATAGCAGATATCGCTGATGATGATTATTACATAATACCACTTGTGACGTATGTAAACAGCACTTACATTTCATTAGTGCTAAAAACAACAATGTAGAAAAAAATGGCGTCCATAATGTTCAAACGTATGTGGTTCCCAGAACTAGCTGATACTCCAACTTTTTATTTTGTAAAAACATAAAGACAATAAGTGGCTTCCCTTTTGTAAAAGAGTATCAATATGCAAGTGACCTCAATATAGTAAACCGTGTTATAGACGCATTTATTATTTAACCCTTTAACCTCCTTAATAAAAATATATCACATTGTAGTAGTACACATAAAGAGCATTGATTTGATGCCAAATATACCCATACAACATCAGTGAGAAAAAAGTTATAACTTGGCAAAGTAGCAATTTTGAGGAAAAAATTAATTATTCAGGAATGTTTATTTCGTAAACCATTAACGTTATTAAAATTTTTTTGGGTTAAAGTTACTTTCATATCAGGACACATATATATGAGAAGTTGCATGGACCAAAATCTAAAACATAGCGTCCAACTTTAGGTTGAAAAGCCATGAAATGACCCTCCTTTGATTCATATTTTAATCGCCCATGATATGTAGTAGTTCGATATAACTTTTGGCACAGTATATACATGTATGGTTTCATTGCAGGTTCATAAAGAGTGGTGGTGATGGTGCTACTCACGTGAAAGGTGAAGCCATTGTTTAATTATTCGGTTTTAAATTTACGTGAAAGTTCATTTTTGGTGCACATGACCGTGTGGCAGTACACTGTACTTTGATTTTAATTTCTCTTGATGATGTATTTGCAGAAGGCAAGGGCAGTTCTTCAAGCACAGGGAGCTCTAGAGATGTGAGCACATTTATTAGAAACTAGATGTTAATAAGCCCTTTTCCACCTAACATTCTAACACTGCATGTACAAGTGTGTACACTTGCTGTTGGATGGAATTATATTGTCTTCCTCATCAGGCAGCAGCCGAAGTTTGCAACAAAAACAATCCTGTGCAAAATACAACTGAGGGGAAAATGAATGGGCAGCACCAAAAGCAGCCGGACATAGCGAGACCCGCGAGCACAGGCACCAGAGAGCGTCCTGTGTGTCTGTTCAGGCTGGATGTTGGCAACAGGAAGGGCAAGAAGATAAAACAGGAGGAGCTCAGCGAAAATGGGAAAACCGTGGTGCTGAACAGTGAGCCTTTTGCAGATGACGTGTGCATTTGTGTAGCCTCAAAGATACACTGCACTGTACTCTGCAACTTGTCAAATAGTTGGTTCATTACGACTACAGTACATGTACAATAATGGATGTATAGGGCCATGTATTTAGATTGGATTGTACAACAGTATCTCATATGTTTGTTGGTCTGTCAGTGCATTCAGTATCTACTGGGTACACTAATTGGAGTAATATTTGTTGGTATTTTTGTACTGTTTAGTACATGTACATGTAAGTGAATAGTCTGGATCAACAGCTCATTTTTCATGCAGATGTCCAATACATTAATTGTGTTTGTGTATTTGCTATCCAATAGATTATTCTTTTGTTGCCTGCATCTGGAACTCCCAAACAAAAAATGACTTCTACAATGAAGAGATGGCGATGGTATGCTGTGCTGGTAACCAGTGATGTTATAGATAACATGTTTTAAGTATTGGGGATGATGGGCAGCCTGTGTGGAGATAGCTCTTTATTTCAAGGATGTTATACAGAATAATGTAATATTAGATTGACTTAATCGAGTGCATGACTGCAGCTCTATTTTGTGTGGAGAATTGTGCTTCTGGTTATGTGCACAGCTGTTACCTGGTACACATACACGTATTTTTCGATAAACATTTTTGTAAGGCTCTGTTCCCCTCCCTTTCTCCTCTTCTCTCTCTCCCCCTCCATTAAAAAATAAAACCTTTTATGGTAATGTAATAAAATGCAATACGAAGCTGTGTGCATTTCCCTACACCATGTCCTTTGTGGCATCACTCTTGCAGGACGGGGAAGTGAATATCAATTCTCTTGCTTTATGTATTGTTTACATGTGTACTCTATTTAAGCGACGAGAGGAGTCCACTGGGCCAGGTAGTGTTGGTGTGTCTGGACAAAAGGACTGTGACTTGGCTGAGTGTTTTCGATCGTTGTCAACAGCACGCTTGCTCTCAGAGGACAACAAGTGGTATGTTTACTTTCAGTGTGTAAAAACAAATGTGCAGTCACAGCATTCTTGTGTATAGGACAAGATCGGTTGTCATGTTACATTTATATAGGAATTTAATAGGAGATGTGCTGAACTTCTACACTCTTCTTTTCTGCATGTATCTTTTTGTGGCTTTCATTTATCACTTTATGCATGATTTACTGGCTTGCTTCATGTACATGTAGCTGATGGTGTAATATGTAGGTGTGGTCAGTGACATAATTTCAATAATGGTCAGGGAGGAGTGTGGTCATAGAATTAGTTTTAATGATCCAGGCATATTTCTCATTCATACATTGCTAATTAACTTCATTACATGTGACATCATGATATAGGAATTTAATGTTATAGTTTTTAGTTAGCTCATTTTCCATTACACATGCATGTCCTGTACAATCACGATTTGTTTAATGATGCCAAACTGCTGAAATGTCACCCTAATGTGTTCTTCCAATAGGAATTGTCCTAAATGCAAGAAAGTGAGAGCAACGAAGAAGTTTGATATATGGAAATGGCCGAAGATCCTTATAGTTCATTTCAAGCGGTTCAGTTTTGGCAGGTGAGATTGTGCCCACATTTGTTGGTCAAATGTTCATGTAAGTAGGTTTCAATCATGTATGTAAGGTCTTCCCGCTTAGTTTATGTCCACTTCCGGGCAAGTGTTACACTGTGTGCTCCTAATGGAACATTTGCTCTTTGTTATGGCTTTCTGCAATTGTTAAATATTGTTGTGTTTGTTGCACTTATGTAGTGAAGCTCATGAACTAAAACATACAGTATATGAAATACAATTTGATTGTATGTGAGATGTGGTAAGAAATCTCTGTACATTCATACATACACAGCAGTTATTATTTAAAACCATGCATTGTATGAAATATATTTATGGGTTTGAGTACTTTTGTCTAATATGTGTATCTCATCATTTTGTTATGTATCAGGTTCAGGAGAAGTAAAATAGAAAGTTTAATCAGATTTCCAATCAAGTAAGAAACATTCTCTTTAGTGGTGCCTCACTTATAATATTCACGCACTCCATCCAGGGACTGTGACCTCTCTGACTTCAGAATCAATCCTGATGAGCCCTCACCTGTTTATGACCTGTTTGCAGTTTCCAATCACTATGGTGGGATGGGAGGTGGACATTGTGAGTGCCTGTGGGCCAAGCCATGGGAGCGAAAGTGGGTGGAGTAACTGCAACAACGCGATTGGGACCGTTGTGTGTATAAATTAAATGTACAGCTTTGGTAATGTGTAATGCTGTGAATTATTTCGTTGCACAAAAATCATCAGATATGTGTATTGTAGCACATTCCACACTTTCCCCTCTTAGATTGTCAGTGTCCATATGCCATAGCTATTAAGTAGATTACTTCATGTATTACGTGACATGTCTAAGGAGGGAGGGGTTAATTATATATCCTTCTCAGTGATCATATGGTATGGGAGAGGGCCATTTTGTATACAGGGGTGATTATGGTGTCTCTCTGTGTATTTGTAGACACTGCCTATGCAAAGAATTCAAACACAGGGAATTGGTACGTGTTTAATGACAGCCATGTGGAGCAGGTTCCCGAAGACAGAGTAGTGGTAAGTGTGGGGAGCTCCATTTGGAGACTATGCACTGCCTTTTGTAGCTATAAACATTGCACATTTGTTTTATTTCTCGTTTTTTCTTAGTCCTCTGCAGCTTACGTGCTCTTTTTTTGTCACAAGAACAAAGAAACTCCTTTAGGTCACAAGAAAAACGATATTCGTAAGGATCAATAAGCATTTTTCACACTGCTGTAGTCTAATTTAAAACACTCAGTGGCGTGTAAAGCACAAAACCATTTGTGCATACGCTGCTCCTTGGGGAAACTAATATGCTAAATGTTTGCACCAAGTCCTGTTCCTCTGTGATGTGCCCACATACCCATTGCTGCCTAGCATAGCATGTCCTTTGTGGCATGAAATATGTACTTCATACTGCTTTTATGATTGGTGAATGCACTTGTGTTCAATAGAGGATCGTAAGGAGACTGAAGTATAAGGTGGAGTCAAGATTGATGAAGAGTCGAGATTGACAAAAATGGAATATATTCTGAATCTTTATAATTAATTTGTATGTTTTCTGTTAAGTGTCTCTGTTAAAATATGAACATGTCCTTTGACATTGGTAATGGTTGTGTAAGCTGTGGCTGCATGTGCACTTCTATTTGTACACTGCAAGGCCCAGATTTGTTCTGTTGGCACAATTTCTTATCCTTTTGTATTTATTTGTATTATGACAATTCTGTTCCTAGAAAGTAATAACTCTTTCACTATCATTGTGCTATACTGCGTTCCCGTGTTGGTTAAAATGTTTTTGTAAACAACTTCCGCAAATTTGACAAGCAGAAGGCTTTTCTTCTGAACAGTATGTTGTTGACTACAAAAACGTGGTTTATAGTAGATCAACAAAGTGGATGTTGTATATGGCAGCTATGGCGCAATATTACGCCATTGCCCGTGAAAGACATAATATTCACATAGTATTTCACCCTATAGAGGTACATCAGCTGCTGTATGTGTGTGTGTGTGTGTGTGTGTGTGTGTGTGTGTGTGTGTGTGTGTGTGTGTTTGTGAAGGGGATGTCTTTACTTTGCAAAGAATTGGATGAAGGGAGAATATTGTATAATGGATGGATCCCTCACAGTTCAGACAACACTGAAAAGTTAGTCTGGTGGGGGTGACATCAATGTACAGTTAATTTCAATGCAGGCTGTTTCATACACAACTGCCAGTTCAAAATGGTCATTCTGGACTTCTAATTGTTAGTGTTGCTAGCTTGCATGAATTCCTCATGCAACATTATGTCATTTTGTTCAGCATTTATTCTTCTTCAGCAACATCATTAATTGATTCTAGTTGCATAATTCATGTATACTGTATATGGGCAAGGAGTAAACAACCTTGCCATCTGCTTGCACTGTATTGTTGTATCAGTATAGTTTCAGACATGTATGGTACATATGTATTTACTCCGAATCTTGATAAGGACCAGTTAAGTAATTACTGAATAATAAATACAGTCCGGCCCTTATCAAAATGCAATGGTATTGTCCATATCCTGTCTCTCCAAACATACTTCTCCCTGGGTGCCATGAACCTCATGTTGCAGAAATGGATAGGTTGAATTTGCCAATTGCATTTCTCTGCATCAGATAGCTTGGAGGGTGAGAGTGTTGTAGCCTTCTTCATCCCTGAATGCAACAAACCTTGATAGCCATGTCTTCAGTTTCAGGTTCATCTACTGACCTAGTATCCTCCCACCAACCTCTGAGGGGAGTCCACCTTAACCCCATCTCAACTCCAATGAGTGATGAAGTAGTAATCAGAAGCTTTGACCCATCACAAGGTGGTGCGCGGGCTGTTTGCAACCACATGACGATGACAGACATTGTGGCTGAGGAATTCGCTGAGCCCATGTCAGCATGTCCGCATACAGCTAGGAGCAGGCTGTAACCTAACACCTGATCACAGCCAACAGACATCCTCATCCCTCACAGGTGCATGGAAAACCAACAGGACCTGTCTGCTACACCACACCCCTAAGCATAATCATTCTATCAAAAGTGGGTGTGACAGTTAGTAAGTGCAGCTGCCACAGAGAACAGAAAGCATAACAAAACAAACACCTTACATTTGGGCAGTTTGGAGTGGGTATGTGTTCTTGTGTGGTAGCAGTGTCTTACGGAGCCTTGGGCACAGTAGACTAGCAATGACTTCTCTAAACTGGCCTCCCACCGTAGGGAAATTTGAAGTCCTCTGTAGTGCAGGACATCTGTGGCAGGTTAAAGCTACATCTTGTTAGGGTCAACTCAACTGCCATCCTTTCACACTCCTAATGCAAGCACACATCATATTTGCATGGTCATTCATGTTGGTACTGATATGTAATCTTATTTGTATAATCTTGGTACAGGATCTTAACGCAGTTATTTAAAATACTGTATAATTTGCGCGCATCGATATGCTTTCCAGCTAATAGATGAGTCCCATTCCTACGCATATTTTGTAGAGTGATTAAGATAAAAGAATTGTATAGTGAGCAAAGGTTTTACATTAATCTGTATAACTCAGGATTGAAATTAATTAGTGCTAGATATTTTACATGCAATACAGTAGTTAAGCAAATATTATTAATTCAGTTAGATTAAGCAGTTCAGTAAATATATCAAAACTCTTATAAATAAGCATATTTAAAACCTTCAAAGTTATATTCAAGTTTAAGGTAAGAAGACCTAACTAACTTTGTTCAAGTTGAACAAGATATGAATATGCAACAGAGCAAGCAGAGATAATTTCAAGTTACCACAGTGGTTCAGTAGTAATTGATTAAAGTTTAATGTATTAAAATAATATTTTGCCTATTTCCAGATTGCTGATTTCCAGATTATAAATTGGAGGGAATCTAGAGGAAGTGAACTGAACATGGATGGACAAATTTATTACAGTGATGGTTCTGAAAGGCTGTATTATAATATTCAAACAGCAGGAGTGGAGGTCAATACCTGGTGTGTGGAAGTTTGATCTTAGAGTGTGTAAGGGGGAAAAAAAAAAGTGTTGTTGGATGTACAAGAGATGTGTTATATTTTGACGAGGCTCAGCCTGGAAGAAGGTACACCAATGATTCAGAAATGTAAGCATCCAACTGTGATAAGCATCAGAAGTGGTCTAGTGGTGATGGGAGAAACATTCAATGGAATTGTAGAGTAAAGTTTGCAACAGTGGTATAGGTCATTCGTACTCAGGAAAGGATAATACTAGGAAATATCATATCTTCGACATTGTCAACGCACATTCATAATAGGTGCGGTATGCCACAGGATCCAGGATTCGGTGAGCCAATAGTTCAGAATAGAGATGTCAAGAAGCTAAAATGAAAGAAATACACTGATTAAAAAGTTTCTTAAGTTTACATCGTCATCAAGAACTGGAAAGAAATACACTACACTATATCACGCAGTTCCATACGCGATGCACAGATATGCCATACGACTGTGTGACAGAACAATACTGTGGTAAATATATGTGCATACATGTACGAGTAGGTAAGTGCAGAGAGTGTGTCCTTGTTCCATTAACAGTACCATGCAGTCAGACTACTTCCGACTGGTTTAGATGGCTGAACTACTTGTGTAATAATGGATTTCCTCTTTACCTTATGCATAGTCCTGTGTGTGCATTTAAGCATTTCTTTGATCGTAATTTTGCTTTCTCATTAAAGTAGTTGGTCTTGCTTATCACATGTGTGCGCACATCAGCTACAGCAAGTGGGAGAGAGTGCAGTTGGTGGGAGAGAGGTGATGGGGGATGCAAGATAAATCAAGTGGCGAGAACGGAAGGGGGTCTGGGGCAAGCGTACAGTGCAGATCTCACAATATTGTGAAGAACTGGCCAAAAAGGGTCATATTCCAGAAATGGATCACGAACACCGAACTCTTAACACATCCGCTGAGTAATAATGCATGGAGTGAAGCAGCGAGTATACGTGTGGCTGTCAACTATTAAATGTTCACTGTCATGGGAAGGAAGAATGGACTCGTCCTGGTCAATGTGGGCGTGCTAGAATGTCACGTTTCACTGTTCTCTACCCTTAGTGGGTTAAGAGTAAAAAAATTACTTTTTCACGTGTTTGTTGCTGGAGAATAATTAATGAATAAAATAATCCGACTAGGTCCTTTGTTGTATCTTTCTGCTTAGCTAGATATTAACATTCTCAGAACAGCTGTGGCTTCGTTCACTCCTCTGAAGCACGGCAAATAAAAACGATGATGGGCGGTCGCCGAACCATGAATATGGTTACACAAAAAAAGTAGCGGCATTTAAATTAGCTAGTCGACGTCCTTTCTATTGCTATTCCGGAGCCCCTCTTGCTTTTTCTTCTGTTTCCTAAAAATAGATGCAAGTGTATTCTATATTTCAATAACACAACGCGCTGTAACAAACCTCTCTGCTCCATTTGCGCACGTGATGCATAATCATTAACGGTGGTCCTAACACGAGAAATGAAATGCAAGCGAATTCAACAGGCGGAGGAATCTGTCAAAATGTGAAATAGAATATCGATATTCGCAAAGGTACATACATTATAGCAGCTAATATTAAGCTATACAATACAATGAGAGCCGCATGCAAGTTCTAAACAAATACAAAATACAAAGCACCTTTTGTGACCTTGATTCATCAGGTTCATTTGCCAATGCTCAAAACGTCACATCATGTGACTCTGACCTTTGTATGTTTGCAATCAAAAGATCACGAACTCACATACATATACCGAAATATATTGAACCTCACGCAAGCATAGATGCACAACACATGGAAGATGTACCGAGTTCGCTTGCAATATCCAATACAAGCTCATGGATAATTACTTTACATAATCTCTGCTTCTAGCGACATACATATGCGGCACATGAAGATGCACCTTTGCAAAGATGTCCCACGAATGCTTCGGCTTGTAGCCTTGAATACTCGTCTCTTTTGCTCTGAACACTGTCTCGGGAGCAAATCTTGTAAACGAACGCCACATGGTGATCGATGTTTTGGGACGTGATATAATTCACAATTTACTAATTTGTCAATGGCGCACGCTAAATAAATAAATGGCTGCAAATTAAGTGCCACGCATGCGTTAGTTATCCGGCAACAAATGTGGTTTATTGTTGATGCATGGGACACTACTGAGGTCGCCAAAAGTGGAATAGGCTTATGTCTTCATATTTAACATCGTACGTGTGGTGCTTGTATAAATGGAATACGCGCGACCAGATTAAATAAACCGACACCTAACTGAATTCTTTATGCACTACGTACATACTAGATACCGCATTATGTACTTGACACATGCTAGGAGCACAGTGGCGAATCCAGTATTTGTAGGAGGGGTGCGCTGAGTGAACAGATTGTTACGGCATTGCTATTATTCGCCCAAACAAAAAAAAAAAAACAAACAAATCCCAAAAAAAAAAAACAAAAACACTTCGCTGGAGGCCATGGAATCAGTCCTAGCGTGTCGGTGTGCGAGTCTGACAGACATTCCTTAAAGGTAATTCGTCCTCTAACTTACGCGCGCGAAGCCGGAAGCTTTAAGGTAACTGCATTAGAAAAGATCGCTTCTATAGGGTGCGTCTCTTCCTTTATCCCCACACGATGTGAGGGCGGGGTTACTTTGGCGCGGAGCTTCAGCTCAGTGTCAGGTGATATAAAAATGACTAAAGCTAATTCAAAAGATACTTGGGCGCTTCTCCTCGTGCATCAGTATTCCTGCATAGTGGGTAAAGTATTACATTCATGTGCCTGTACCCTAAGCTGCATGTTCAGATGATGGTATTTAATTAAGTGCACAGTTAAATAATAAGTTGAATAATTAATAATCTATAGCACATGTCTCTCGAGTTGAAACACGTGTACAAATTTTATGATAGATTCCTGCATCACATCAGGATGAAAACAACATATTCAAATTACATGTGCATTACACCTTAATATACAAAGGTAATGTTTAATTACATAGAAGTCCTATTCTACATATAAACGACACTTGTTCAACACCTAAACATGCTGCAGGAATACAGCGTTCTTATTTGAAGCACTGCAGTAATGCCAAATTTTTATTTTCAGTAATCTTTAGTTCACGTTCCATGCTATCCAAATCTGATTGTATACAACGTGAATAACTTGCACAGTTATCTATTTTGCGTTCATAATCCCGAACAGCTTCTCTTGCCTCCTGTGTATATACCTCTGTATACACAAACGCTGCCACTGCATCTCCGGTCATTAATAATGATATTCCTACAGTGAATGGAGCAAGAACTAATCCAGTTACACCAATTCCAGCTGCCCAAGCTCTAACGTTATCCCATTTGCTTATCTCCTCTTTTTTCAGGTCCTTGTACCTGACCAGATCAGTTCTAATTCTCACCTTTCAACTCATTTTTTATATGTATTGTTGGTCATCCATTGTAAGTTCACTGCACTTTGTATGATTTTCGTCAGCAGTTGACACAATGGAGGAGAGCGTTTTTAAAGACTCATAAGTATGGATTAAAAGAACTTTCTTCTTCGATCTCAGTTGCTCCAACTTTGCAATACGAACTTCCAGCTGTTTATAATAAGGTTCATTGAAATACGTTTTGGCCTCATTCAATTCAAACTGTAATTTTCTTTCTAAAAAAAACCAAATTTACATAGTGCTCTTTCACCTTCTGGGATGCTTGTCTCAATTGTTCAACAAGGGCAATAATCTGTCCAATTTTCCAGCTATGCTTAGTTTTAACATGTATTCTTCATCTCGTTTTGATTTCCAATAATTTGCACCTTCTTTAACTTCTCTAAGAAATTCATCATTTGATTTCTGAAGCCTTTGCCTAACTTCATGCATTTTTCTTGCAATTTCTTGTCAACTGAATCAAAGGATTTTAAAACTGCCTCTATATTTGATTGATCCTTTGAAATGGTTGGGAAGTTAAATATTTATTTTTCTGCAATGAGATGTTGAGCTCCATATGAAGCTCTTTCTTCCTCTTCTTCCTTCACTAGCTCAGTGTGTTTGCTAACAATGATACAGCCCAGGTTCAGGTCTCTTGCTTAGAGCATCAATTAACAGCTTCCACGATGCTTCTGGCCATTTTAGCGACAGCTGCAACAGATCCTGCAAAACAGCAGTTGCGTGCTTTTGGTCAAGAGTGTCAGCTTCCTCCTTAGAAAATGAAAGTGATATTTGTAATTCTTTCCACAAAGAGCCTCCTTCAGCACCAATGATTTGCATAATATTCTCAATGTGGAGGGTTAAATCATCTGAACTATCCAAGTCTTCATTAAAATTCTGTAAATATACAAATGGAAAAGAAATCTAATCAAAGCAAGAAATTTTTTCAAAGGATCTCAGAGTAAATGAAGAGCTGTACTTTATCAGCATAACTGTTGTTAGATACACGATGGTGTTCCTATGAAAATGTGCAAAAGGATTGCCTTTTAGGTGTTAGGTTCCATGGTTTAGTTATAATATCAAAGCATGGTCACTCATAATGGAACACTTTCAATTAGATGTATAGTGCTACATATCAGTGGTGAACTATTTTAAGCATGCAGAGTGTTTTGCTTGCAGCTAAAGGAAGCAGAACATCCAAAATTCAGTATGCACTAATATTTGATGTCTATTGGTAAAGGCTAAATCCTAGATGGTGCATATAGGTGGTAAGTAATTTTGCACATCTTAGTGAACGTGTATTTCACACACAAATGGACATCGTTCAAGGTTTGCAGCCACAATAATTTAGATGTACGCCTGTGATGGTTAAACCGTTATAAACACTACTATCCCTTTGCGTCAGAATACACATTTATGAAGATATATGCAAATAACATCACTTACACCATTTATATGCAACATCTAAGCATATTTGGCCTTTCCCATTATTTAAAACATAATTATCATATAAATAATACATATTCACTTTCCATGACTAAATTATAAAAAAGGTGCATATGTCTTGTGTTTTATAATTTTTTTTGGGCTAATTTGATCAGGCTAGCCTAGCTGCTGTACATTTTATATATGCACCAGAATATACTGCCATTGAATACTTCTACTGATGCACAATTATTACACACAGCAGACCTACAATGTTAGTAGATTGGCTATTTCATCTGACTGAATTTTCATACTCTAATAGAGGATAATGCTGCTTGAGAGAACTCATTGCTGCATATGGAGTCCTTCAAATATTGTCCATCTGTAGTCACCAATTAACATCAGTATTATTTCTGAATAAGATACATTTGTACTAACACTATACAGCTTGAACACATAACTCTATGGTACTAGAGATGCCACAATACATGTGCATTCACCCAATTGTGTAGCTCACAAATTGTTCAAATTGTTTCACTTACCCCAGCTGTTATCGAAGCCATATTGATAGGGTGTCTCTGTTGAAACAGCATCATAATTAAGAATATCATCACCAGGAGTTACTCCCCCCTCCTGGCCCCCCATTTGGTACCATATGGAGTGTGCAGATTAAGTGCATTAAACTGTACATGAGACAAATTTGTTACTCTGGTCCTTTCTTTATATGCATCTGGATCATGCAAAGTAAAACATCTGATCCACCTTGAAAATCAGACCATGCACACTGCAGTGGCACCATCAAAAAGCCCTACTCAGATTGAGTGCTAAATCTAAATCTTTTAAAATATGGGACCATTTCCGTGAAAAGGGACTTAGCACATATATTATAAGATTTCCAGTACCCGCAATAAAAATGCAATGCTTGTGTTGAAATGTATGGCTAACAAATACTCCGATTCTCAGTGCATAAAAAGCAATGTGTAGAGGACATTTCAGACTTCTAGAATATCTAAAATTTAAATCTTGAAAAAAAAAACATGTGTTAGGTCTACTTTCGCGGAAACAATCCCATACATGTATAATTATAATTATATGGGATCGTTTCCGCGAAAAGGGACCTAGTGCATATTATAACATTTGTTATAAAAGTGCCTTATGTTTAAATCGCTGTAACTCCCGAACGGTACACGCTATCGACTTCCTATTTTCATCACGTCATACTACACCATTTCAGTATGTAAAGGTATATTTTGGCGTCTTGCACAAACTCTGTGCCGACGTTACGAGATCCGATAGCCCATGGGGTTCAAAAACGCTACATCTTCAGGTAGGAGCGTCCAAATCGTTTTAAATTCGGTGTGTACGTAGAGGGGTCCTGTCACTATTGAGTTGTTCTTTTTACTTTATCCGTTACGGAGATATACCTATGCAAAGTTAATGCACATTTCCAGCTCGATTCGCACAATTATTGCATGCAGCCCGCGTTCCAGTCTCCCAATCCACAATAACTTTCTTTGTTCCGCCCATTCTCCACCCATACTCTGCCTAAAACGAAGCTAGCCGTTCGCAACACCCATGCAGCGACAATTCAAAGAAGAAGAAGAAGAAGAAGAAGACGTCTCGCTTGGCAAGACGATCGTACCAAATTAATGATTGAGTCGAATGGTTAATTGCAGTAATCTTGCGCCTCCCACGTCGCAGATGGCCGAATTCAACATGGCTCGCGTAAGGCTATACATGTATTTGCTACGCACTTGCATCATCCTCTAGTCATGCAATAAAGCTTTCCTATTTACTGTAGCCCTTGCTAAAATTCTTGTCACACCCACTCAGTTACGCTTGCAATATCGACTTTCAGCTCACGCATAGTACATGAACATCAGTGCACTCATGCTGGCTCACACACCTTTATGCATTTGTGCACACACTTGCATTGTTGTGTATATAAACCTGTACACCATCGTATGACATATTCTTATGCACAACATTCACGAATACAGTACTTGTGGCACACACAATAAACCAGTCTGATGATGACTGATGACACACTCTCACACCACATGCACGTGCATTCTACCATTTAACTGTGTGCATTTTTGAGGGGGGTTATGTACTGAGCTTCTGTACTCTCTTAGTTTAATCCTTGGCATTGTTGCCTGTAGAAGCATTCCTTATAACAACTCCTCTCTGTACGGGCTGAGTTTCCCATATAGATGGTTCTTCATACATGACATAGAGCCCTCACATGTACATAGGTATGTGGCGACATATAGGATTGGCCCACTGTACGTGCATCATGTCCCCAAAGGATTGGTCCTCTATGTGTGCATAGTTACCATAGGATTGATCATTTGTACGTACATCATGTCTTCATAGTCCTCTAGAGGTACACATACATTGTACATGTTGCAAAGAATAACTGTATTTTACTGCAACATGTGTAGAGTTTTTTAAAAGTTCCTACGCACTCACATCATCTTTGGTCAGTGGAGAAACGTGTAATAAAGCTTTCCTATTTGTCGTTTTGCTCATCTGCTCATCATTCTTTATACCCCCCCCCCCCCTCCCCCACTCAGCTATGTGGCATCTGTACCACTTCACAGTAACTTTGGCCTCCTGTTGCCCACGCAATTTTCAGCTCACACAGAGGTACATGAATTTGCCCTAAGGTAGAGTTTAGGTACAGGTGTAGTTTAATGCACATGACCAGTCTATGTCATAGTATTACTAAGCTTTCTTTGGGTACTAGGTACAGTGCATGTCCGCTGCTGAGGCTGAGATGTAAGCATATGTTTCTACAGATGCATTCAATGAATGATCCTAACTAATCTTGGCATTAGTGCTCAATGCAGGGTGTCTTACCCCTAAAACCCTTATCCAATCAAAAATCATCCCAAACTGTTGTTGATATGTTCACAGGTTCGCATCCATATAAAAGTAATTTCATGTGTGCAGCACTCCAGTCATAGCCTTGACTACGGCTCAGTTGACCAACTCCTTCCCCTATTAGATGACGGGTTGCTAGTTGGCCAGGTGGCTAAGAAGGGCAGCACCAGGCGACAAGTTACAGATCTCAGCTCCTGGATGGAAGCCTGGAACATATTGCATTCAGATTGCGCCCAAACTGCTCTTGAGCTGGTGAAGTACCAACACATAATCTGCCAGCTCTTCGCACCTGATGGCAGCAGCCTTGAGGTATGACAGCTCTTTTGGCAGGCCGCAGCTATGGACAAGCTGCATAACCTCCGCTGGGATGTGTTGAAGGAGGACGTGCTGGTGTGGTGTGTCTCACATCAGCCCTTTCATGCATGGCAACAGCCAGTTCCAAGCAGGCTCACCACCACACCAGCAGGCACTACTCCACCATCTGGTGCACATGGAGCGAGTCACCCACAGGTGCTGGGTCCCAGGCTGTGGTGGAGAGCACTCTGCCAAGGCCTGGCCATGTGCTGCACCAGTATCCCCGTGATCTCCAGAGAGTTCACACCACTCTATGACCAGTTAAGTCACACTACTCTATGCCCAGTGAACTCACACCACTCTACGACTAGCAAGCTCACACCACTATACGACCAGCGAGCTCACACCATTCTATGACTAGCGAACTCACACCACTCTACAAACAGCGAGCTCACACCATTCTATGACTAGCAAGCTCACACCACTCTACGACCAGCAAGCTCACACCACTCTATGACCAGCAAGCTCACACCACTCTATGATCAGTGAAACTCACACCACTCTATGACCAGCGAGCTCACACCATTCTACGACTAGCAAGCTCACACCACTCTACAACAGCGAGCTCACACCACTCTACGACCAGTGAGCTCACACCACTCTATGACCAGTGAGCTCACATCACTCTACGACCAGTGAGCTCACACCACTCTACGACCAGTGAGCTCACACCACTCTACGACCAGTGAGCTCACATCACTCTACGACCAGAATTCACACCGATCTGTGACCAGCGAGCTCACACCACTCTACGACCAGAATTCACACCGATCTGTGACCAGTGAGTTCACACCACTCTACGACCAGAATTCACACCGATCTGTGACCAGCGAGCTCACACCACTCTACGACCAGAATTCACACCGATCTGTGACCAGTGAGCTCACACCACTCTACGACCAGAATTCACACCGATCTGTGACCAGCGAGTTCACATCACTCTACGACCAGAATTCACACCGATCTGTGACCAGCGAGCTCACACCACTCTACAACCAATGAGCTCACACCACTCTACGACCAGTGGAACTCACACCACTCTACAAACAGCGAGCTCACACCACTCTATGACCAGCGAGCTCACACCACTCTATGACCAGTGGAACTCACACCACTCTATGACCAGTGAGCTCACACCACTCTACGGATCAGTGAGCTCACACCCCTGTACAACCAGTGAGCTCACACCCCTGTACGACCAGTGAGCTCACACCCCTGTACGATCAGTGAGCTCACACCCCTGTACGATCAGTGAGCTCACACCCCTGTACGACCAGTGAGCTCACACCAGCGAATTCACACTACTCTACAACTCACACCACTCTATGACACTCTAACTTTAACCACAACTTACGCCTTCACCCTGACAAGGCCTGGGTTACCTGGCTGCTTGACGGCATTGGCATACACTGACTCTGTTTCTCCGCTTAAATCATGCAACCTATCCACAGCATACACACACACACACACACACACACACACACACACACACACACACACACACACACACACACACACACATACACACACACACACACACACACACACACACACACTACACTTACACATATATACATGTGGCACAAACAATAACACTCTAATGATGGTACAGTGAATGTGTTCTCTGCACATGTATTCTTGATCTATTCTATTGAACAGCTCATGAGGGACATACATGTAGGTACACATCACGCACACTGTAGTGTCCCATAGGACTGGTCCTTTGTACATATATCATATCCCAATAGGACTGCTTGAGACAATTAAAGAGAATAGAGGACAAGTCATAAGGGATTCCATGGGTCAGCATGTAAGAGGCTTTTTTATTTTTTATGTTTTTCTTAGAGAGGTGCAGAGTTGGATAATGAATATTAAACTTTAACTTGCTACTTATGTCTGTGTAAACCTACCACGGGGCCCTGACCTACCACAATCTGCAGGATAGGGTAGCTACAATAAAATTCATTGCCACAGGCCATGCAGGAACAACACAGCCCATGCAGAACCATCGCCCTTCAAAAAATTAATAATAATAAACTTTACATGCGTGGTGTACCGTGAAGAGGCAGCACACAGTGTTGCAGGTCACACTAGTTGTATGCAGGGAATGAAGTGAGTGTTCAAGTACTCCTAGAATGATATAGCAAGAGCGGAATGGGAAGCACAATACTTTGTACTAATTGTGAGAAGGCTAGGCCAGGAACAGTGGAGTGCAATAACACTCGTTGAATTCCCTGCATTCAAACTTATTTACTAGTGATGCAACATTGTACTGTTGGCCTGTAAGGTTAGACTGTTACCTTTGGCGATGAATATTATTGTACCTACCTATCATTGCAGATTGTGGTGGGTCAGGGCCCTTGGTAAGTTTACACAGACATACCTTAGCAAGCTAGTAAACAATTTCATTATTCTGCTGTTGCCAGACTCCCAAACGCTTTTACAGGTGAAACATAGAGTGCTTGATGATGAGTGTAACTGAGGGAAAAAGTATACTTTTAGAGAAGACTACAAGCAACAATGCAAAGGAAAACCACAGTGAGTACGAAAGCAGGGTACAGAAATTGAGAATAGAATGATTTGCCTCTTAATTTGTTCATCGAATAGAACGCTGTGCAGAGGAAACGTTCAGAGGCAGACCTTACACTTGAATGTATTTGAATGTACCATCATTATTAGAGTGTGTTATAATGTTGCCATATGTGTCAAGGTGCATAAGTGTTGTGTTTGTGTGTGTGTGTGTGTGTGTGTGTGTGTGTGTGTGTGTGTGCATGTGTGTGTGTGTGTGTGTGCAAGTGATGTGCTCAAGTATTGTACAGTGCTATTTGCACAACGTATACACCTGCATAAGGGTGTGTGAACCAGTATGAGGGCATGCATGTTCATGCACTCCATATGGTGTGGGCAAAAAGAGACTTGAAGTCAGCATAAGCAGCAATAGTTGAGGCATAAAGAATGATGAGAAGTTGAGCAAGTTGAGAAAGCGTTATGCAGAATAAGAAAGCTTTATTACACACTTCTCTACTAGAGAAAGATTATGTGAGTGCATAGGAATATATAGGCATGTTGTGGTAAATATAGTGCTATTCTTTGCACATGCATGTATACAGTGATGTACAGTGTATGCAAGCACAAAGGACCAAACCAATGGGACACAGAGGATCAATATACAGGGACAAAATGTACATACAAAGGACCAATCATATGGGCCTATGGGGACACAATGCATGTACACATGAACAATCCTATAGGGACACGAGGTACCTGTGTGTACAAAGGACCAACCCTACGGGGATCGTATGCACAAATAGAGGACCAATCCTATGAGCACACGATGCACGTACAGTTGTCCAATCCTATGGGACGCTGCATGTAGCTACACCTACTAATGTACATGTGAGAGCTCTATGTCAGGTACGAAGAACCATTTATATGGGAAACCCAGCCTGCACAAAGAGGAGTTGTTATAAGGAATGCTTCGGCAACAATGCAGGGAAAAACGAAGAGAGTGGTACAGAAGCTCAGTACATAAACCCACTCAATGCACACAGTTAAATGGAATAGATCCTGTGCATGTGACAAAGTGTGGTGTAAAAGTGTGTCATCATCATCAGACTGGTTTATTGTGTGCCACATGTACTGTACGTGAGTGTTGTGCATAAGAATATGCCATACGATGGTGTACACGCAACAATTCAAGTGTGTGCACAAGTGCAGGAGACTGTGTGAGCCAGCATGGGTGCATGTTCATGTATTATGCATGAGCTGAAAATTGTAAATACAACCGATGTCATTGGGCTATTCCATAAAATAATTGTACACCCCTACTGATGACCCAAAAAAGTTGTCCAGAGGGGGTCCAATGGTAATGTCCTAGGGGGATGTTCTATTGCAGTGAGATGAGACCAGAGGTGGGTCCAATGGCAATGATGGCAATGTCCTAGGGGTGTCGCACAGTGAGATGTGTCCGGAAGGGTTTCAAAGGTAATGCTCTAGGAGGTATCCTACATCAGGATGTGTCCAGAGGGGGTTCAATGGTAATGTCCTAGGGGGGTATCCTACATCAGGATGTGTCCAGAGGGGGTTCAATGGCAATGTACTAGGGGGGTGTCCTACATCGAGATGTGTCCAGAGGGGGTTCAATGGTAATGTCCTAAGGGCGTGTCCTACATCGAGATGTGTCCAGAGAGGGTTCAATGGTAATGTCCTAAGGGGGTATCCTACATCAGGTTGTGTCCAGAGGGGGTTCAATGGTAATGTCCTAAGGGGGTATCCTACATCAGGTTGTGTCCAGAGGGGGTTCAATGGTAATGTACAGGGAAGTGTGTCCAGAGGGGGTCCAAAATAAATGTCCTGGGGGGGTATGGTGTAGAGGCTTTATGTCCTGGGGGATACCTTGATATTAGTCATCAGTAGGGGTGTTATGGAATAGCCCATTGCAAGCGTAGCTGAGTGGGCGTGACAAGAATTTTAGCATGGGCTATACTAATAGCAAGTTGGAAGCTTTATTACACGACTAGAGGATGATGTAAGTGCGTAGCAAATAGCCTTACTCACGCTGTGTTGAATACTGCCACCCCGCGACGTGGGAGGCGCAAGAATACTGCAACGATTCATTCAGATCCATCAATTTGGTACGATCGTTTTGCGAAGCGAGAAGCGTTCTTCCTTTAATTCACCGGTATAAACTCGCTGCCTGGGTGAGGTAAAATTGTTGCGAACGATAGCTTAGTTTAAGGGAGAATGTGGGCGGAACAAAGAAGTTATCGAAATTTATTGTGGATTGGGAGAATGGAACGCGGGTTGCATACAATAATGGCGCTCATCGAGCAGGAAATGTGCATTAACTTTGCACAGCTGTATCTCCGTAACGGATAACACAAAAATTAGCGAACTGAATAAATCAATAGCGACAGGACCCCTCTACATACACACTGAATTTGAAACGAATTGGACGCTCCTACCTGAAGATGTGGCAGTTTCGAACCCCATGGGTAATCAGGTCTCATAACGTCGGCATGGAGCTTGTGTAAGACACGAAAATATAGATCTACATACAGAAATGGTGTGCTATGAAGTTTTGAAAATAGAAAGTCGATAGCGTTTACAGTTCGGAAGTTATAGCGATTTAAACGTAAGACATTTTTATAACAAATTTTATAATATGCACTAGGTCCCTTTTCGCGGAAACGATCTCAACTGTGCAAAGCTAATGCACATTTCGCACTCGATTCGCGCCAATTTTGTCACGTTCCATTTTGCTCCGTCCATTCTCCACCCATTCTCCGCCTCAAACTAAGCAGTACCTGTAAATTTAAAGATAATATGATGAAGAATAAGAAGACAACATTCAACATGGCGATTGTGTAAGACTATTTGCTACGCACTTGCATCATCATCTAGTCATGTAATAAAGCTTTCCTATTTGCTATAATCCTTGCACAAATTCTTGTCACACCCACTCAGCTATGCTTGCGATTACTTCGGTCTGTTATTTCTCACACAATTTTCAGCTCAAGCATAGTATATCAACATGCACTCACACCCTTATTTTTTTATGACTTTTATACTCACTTGTGCATTGTTGCGTACATGGACCTGTACCCCATCATACTACAGTACATGTAGCACATAATATGATGAGGATGGTACACACACTCTCACACCACACATTGTCACGTGCACGTGCATTCTATTAACTGTTTGTGTGCATTTTTTTTAGGGGGGGGGGGGGGGGGGGGAAAATTTATGTACAGGTTTATTTACACAACGTGCACACATGCAAAAGTATGTAAACCAGCATTAGGGCATTTTCATGTACTCCAAGTACATGAACGCACATCAATTCTGGTTTACACACACACTTTTGCATGTGTATACGTTGTGTAATACACCTGTACAATTCTTGAGCACAGCAGTTGCATACACACACATACACATGCTGTCAGTATGTATCCACATAGGGTTGGTCCTTTGTACATACAGGATTGTGTCCCTATAAGATTGGTCCTTTGTACATGCATCGTGCTCTCATAGTCTTCTAGAGGTACACATACACTGTACACTTGCACAACACACACCACTGTATACATGTTGCAAAGTATAACTATATTTACCGCAAGGTGTGTAAGGTTTTTAAGTTCCTACACACTCACATCAGCTTTCTCTGGTCATGCAGTGTAGAAGTGTGTAATCAGCTTTCCTATTTGACATAATGCTCATCTGTTCATCATTCTTTATATCCTTCCCCCCCCTCCCCCCCCCCCCCCCCCCACAGCTACGTGGTAATGTGCAAATTGCAGTAACCTTGGTCTCGGTTTGCCCACACAATGTTCAGCTCACACTGCATGTGTATGTGTGCATATGCAAATGTTGGGCTCAAGAATTGTACAGGTCTATTACACAACATACATGCAAAGTTGTGTGGGTAAACCAGAATTGGGGCACGTTCATGTACTCGGAGTACATGAACATGACATTGAACCCTCACAGGTACATAGGTACGTGTAGCTACACGCTGCGTCCAATAGGATTGGCCCACTGTACATGCATTGCGTCCCTATAGGATTGGTTCTCTGTACATATCAATGGCTCTTATTTCTTTCTTTATTTCCCAATTTACACAACGTATGCACATGCAAAAGTATGTGAAAACCCGCATTTATACGGAAACTCAACCTGCACAGAAAGGAGTTGTTCTAAGGAATACTTCTACAGAGGATACGTGCAAAGGAAACTCAGAGAGCATAGATGGTCAATACATAGATTGCTACCAGCCCCTAAAATATGCACACAAAAAATTAAATGGAATAGAATGCATTTGCATGTCACAATATGTGGTGTGAGAGTGTGTACCATCATCATCATCACCATCATTATCATCAGACTGGTTAATTGTGTGCCACATGTACTGTACATGTTTGTGGGTGTTGTGCATAGAATATACCATACGGTGGTGTACAGGTGTCACATGAAATTATGTCGCTAGGAAATTGTGTCACTTTAGCGACCATATTTCCTAAGGAATTATGTCGCTTCCAGGAAATTATGTTGCGGATGCTCAATGTTCTAACAATTCCTTGTGATTCTCACTTCTGAGCATGGAGTAGAGTATGACACGTTGCCGACATTGTGTTGCAAATACCCACCCGAGTGTTCAAAGAACGAATCCATAGAAGAGCAAAGAATTTCATAGAGAAGAATGTTTGTTATTTTATCGAGACAAACACAGCAAGGAATAAGGTTCCAGCGGATTACGTCACAAATTATGGCTTTGTCTGCCACATGTATGTCAAAAACGTATTGCGATGAATTCCCAATGGATAAGATTTCACGTTTTTCACACTATTTTTTCACTCGGGACGCAGAAAATAAAAAGAGGTACAATCCGAAACTTTCTTTGATCGATGGTGAAAAACCTTATACGTCGAAGAAAGCTGATCTGTCCTAAAATGTTGATCTTAGCCTGGCTTCAGGTACGCACAGCGTGAGATTAGAGTGCTTCAATTAGACAAAGTTATGCTATATCGTTGGTTTTTAAAATAGATATCCTGATGTCTACCACTACTTGGTACATATGGCAAGCTTCAAGACCGCCCATGAGATCAGAAACTACGAAAGCTTGGAGGCTTATAAGTACTTTCATTGACGGATGGATATTGGAATGTCTTATGATTGCATTATACTCATAGGAAAAGTGAAGCACTCCTACTCCATCAACGAAACACCACTTAAGCCCTGGATAATCATTCAAACTCATGGTGCTGTGGAGTGTGGCCGCATGGCTGGACTTGGAGAGTCATGCTCACATGTAGCTGCTATTTTGTTTTGGATGGAGACAGCTTTGAGGATTAGAAGCGATGTTTCTTGCACCTCTATACCAAACACTTGGTTACCAATGTCTATGTCTCATGTCAACCCATCTGTTCCTTACACTTGTAAGGCTAACCTTAATATGTCAAGCAAGGGAATATCTCAGTGTTTTTAAATTGCCTACAGAGGTTTTTAAAATCAATCTGTGACAACAGACCCTACTGAATCTCTGTACTTGGCATTGTGGATTTTTCATTCATGTATAGCCCAAATTCTAATGCCATGCCATAAAAATAACATGCACATTACACCTCAATATACAAAGGTATGTTTAATTACATATGAGTCCTATTCTACATATTAACGTCACTTGTTCAACACTTTAACATGATGCAGTAGTACATCATTATTATTTGACGGACTGTAGTAATGCCAAATTTTTATTTTCAGTAATCTTTAGTTCACGTCCATGCTTTCCAAATCTGATTGTATACAACGTGAATAACTTGCACAGTTATCTATTTTGCGTTCATAATCCCGAACAGCTTCTCTTGCCTCCTGTGTATATACCTCTGTATACACAAATGCTGCCACTGCACCCCCGGTCACAAATAATGATAATCCAAAAGTGAATGGAGCAAGAACTACTCCAGTTACACCAATTCCAGTTGCCCAAGCTCTAACGGTATCCCATCTGCTTATCTCCTCTTTTTCAGGTCCTTATACCTGACCAGATCAGTTCTAATTCTATCTAGTGCCACATCAGCACTTTTCAACTCATTTTTTAGTTGAAGCATGTATTTTCTGTCATCCATTGTAAGTTCACTGCACTTTGTATGATTTTCTTCAGTAGTTGCCACAATGGAGGCGAGCGTTTTTAAACACTCATAAGTATGGGTTAAAAGAACTTTCTTCTTCGACCCAAGTTGCTCCAATCTTGCAATACGAACTTCCAGCTGTTTATAATAAGGTTCATTGAAATACATTTTGGCCTCATTCAATTCAAAGTGTAATTTTTTTTCTAAAAAAACTAAATTTCCATAGTGCTTTTTCACCTTCTGGATTTCTTGTCTCAATTGGTTAACAAGGGCAATAATCTGGTCCAGTTTTCCAGCTATGGCTAGATTTAACTTATATTCTTCATCTCGTTTTGATTTCCAATAATTTGCACCTTCTTTAATTTCTTTAAGAAATTCATCATTTGATTTCTGAAGCCTTTGCCTAACTTCATGCATTTTTTCTTGCAATTTCTTGTCAACTGAGTCAAATGAATTTAAAACTGCCTCTACATTTGATGGATCCTTTGAAAAGGTTGGGAAGTTAAATACTTGTTTTTCAGCATTGAGATGTTGAGTTCCATATAAAGCTCTTTCTTCCTCTTCTTCCTTAACTAGCTCGATATGTTTGGTAACAATGATTCTAGCAAGTTTCGGCCCAGGTTCAGGTATCTTGCTTAGAGCATCAATTAGCAGCTTCCATGATGCTTCTGGCCGTTTTAGCCACAGCTGCAACAGATCCTGCAAAAAAGCAGTTGGGTGCTTTTGGTCAAGTGTGTCAGTTTCCTCCTTAGAAAATGATAGTGATGTCTGTAATTCTTTCCACAAAATGCCTCCTTCAGCACCAATGATTTTCATAATATTCTCAATGTGGAATGTTAAATCATCTGAACTTATCCAAGTTGTCATTGAAATTCTGTAAATGCTAAAAAATGGAAAAGAAATCTAATCAAAGCAAGAAATTTTACATCTGTTCAAAGAATATCTGAGTTAATGAACAGCTACACTTTATCAGCATAACCAATATTTAAATATACAATGGTGTTCCAAAGAGTTTGAAAATGTGCAAAAGGATTGCCTTTTATTAGGTTCCATGGCTGAAACTGTTCGTACATTTATGATATCAGAGCATACATATCGTGTTCACTCATCACGGATCATGGAACACTTGCCAAGTGCCAGAAATTTTAAATTACATGTAAAACCACATCAGCAACTTCTGAGAAACTATTTTGGCAAGCAGCAGTTTTGTTAAATGCAAGTAAACTAATGGTTATATAATGGAAGCTGGGAACTGGCAAATAAGAACAAAAATGCTACATGTAGCTGTTACAAAACAACAATGCTGTTACAATTAATCAATGAATATTTAACAAGATGTTCCAAGGTTCGAAATACGTTCAAACTGAACATCGAGCTGAGTCAAACCTTGAACCATTCAATACCAGTTTGGTCCGAACCGGAACGCTTGTTTTGGAGCTCTGATATGTTGACCTCCTTCCTAAACAAATTTCTAGGACCACATGCTATACATACTTCAATGCTACTAGTGATGCCATAATGCATATGCATTAAATACCTTCAGAAGCTATACAATTATGAAGCACTTTAATTGTTTTACTTACCTCAGCTGTGATTGAAGCCATATTGATATCGTGTCAATCTGTTGAAATAACATCATAATTAAGAATAAACCTCCCTCTATTTTGTAGCCAGCATTCACGTGTGCTTGGTATCTACCACATGAACTGAAAATTAAAACCATACCCGAGACAACTTTGTTATTGTGGCCTTTGTTTATATGCATGTGGTTTGTGTAAAGTACTACATCTGATGACAGTTCTGCTAAGGCTCCTAAATGTGGTAAAGACTGACTACAAATATCATACATAATGCACAAAAACACTTGGTGATATAATCATTTGTTATGTTAAGCATCTTCCCTTGCCGTTGGCACTGAACCAGTTGCGCTTTACAAGATGGGTTTCTCAACTTGTGAAACATTCTCTCATTCTGAAGCCAATGATAAATGATAAGGGGCCCCAGTTGCAACTGTTGATGTTGTTGCAGATGTGAAGCGAATTGTAGCAAGCTCTTTTGATGCCATCTGAATCTGCCTCACGAGTTGTCAGTTTTGAAATACCTGGCTGTAGTATCCACAGGTTCCTAACTATAGGCACACTCAACTGTACTAATAATAATAACAGCACATGACTTGAATACCGAATACAGAACTGGATGCAGCAATACATACAAAATAATGTCCGCTAGCTGCGTGCGCAACACAAGGACAATAGTCGCATTGCGACACTTGAGACTATTGTACTACAGAAGTATGGCAGACCATAACTCCAATCCGGTATAACTACACTGGCCTCAATTATTTCAGCCATGTAAGTGCAGCACCGGAGTATTCAAAGCCAATGCCTAGCATGAATACTGACTTTAGTGTGCTTGCATGATTGCATTATTCTTTGCATTATATACACTAGTACCTACATGTACTGGTCAGTTCTTTTCTTTCCTTTTTTTTGTGTCCCAAATTAGATGTGAAACTATCTATCATCGTTTCTGAATACAAAGTAACCACTTTCCAGTGTCCAGCATTTGTACCATTAGAGTGTTAAAACTCCTGCACCAAGCAACCTGCTTTGACCCATATAGTTAGGTTCCACTACGCCATCCTAACCAACCAGGTGTCTGGATATGCAACTGTCCCTCTGATGGACACCTGCAATCTGGTAGGAATACTGGAAACAATAATTCGGCTCTTAATGTCTGATTAGTTCACAAGTAACTAAAAACATTCTCTATGAGAAAGTTGGTGGCATATAGGATTTGAAGCCAATAGTCGTGTAAAAAGCAAGGGAACAAGGTCTTATCAGAAGGAACAATGTAATAGTCCTATATTTAGCACATAAACAACATATGCCCTCAAATGTGCTAGATATAGGACTATTACATTTTTCCTTCTGATAAGACCTTGCTTCCTTGCTTTTTACACCACTATTGCCTTCAAATCCTATATAACACCAACTTTCTCATAGAGAATGTTTTTATTTACTTGTTTCATTGATTTCTGTTCATAACCGATAATGCCCCCCCTCCTACATATATAGAATGCCCTCAGGAGTAATGGTACCGGTACAGTAATTAATAACCAAATGATCTGAGAACGCTGTGCGAGTCTGGGAATGAGAGCACGCCAACACGTAATAAAAGCAGTTAATAATAGTTGTAGATGTTTCTAATTTCACAATAATAGTCTTCTCTGTCTCGTCCGCCACTCCTCCACATCCTCCTCTTCCTTCACGTCCGCCTCTTACTCCACGTCTGCCTCTTACTTCAGGTCCGCCTCTCTCTCCATGCCCGCCTCCCTCTCCATGTCCGCCTCTCTCTCCATGTCCGCCACTCTCTCCATTTCCACCTCTCTCTCCATTTCCACCTCTCTCTCCACGTCCGACTCTCTCTGCCTCTTCCATCTCGTCCACCTCCTCTACCCCCTCCACCTCATCTTCTGCCTCCTCTATCTCTTGTTCCTCCTCTTCGGCCTTGTCCACCTCCACGTCTGCCAGCACCTTCTCTAGCCTTGTCAACATGTCCTCCACCGCCGCCAACACCTTCTTCACAGTCGCCAACAACTCTACTGCTGCCTTCACCTCCACCACCACGAGCTCCTCCACCGCTGCCGGCTTCATGAGCTCCTCCTCCATCACTGCTTTCACCACCACCATCACAAGCTCCTCCATCCATGGGGATTAGGTCTCTCACGTCATTTTCAGTTAGTTCCATGGGTGACCGAAGTGATGTGAGCATGGCTTTAGGAATTATTTATATATAGGCCTGATTGTAAATTGCATGTGACCAAAGATAAAAGGCTGGACATGAGCTGTTCAAAGTGGAAGCAATATTCTAGTGTGCTAGGAAAAGGCTGGCTATAAGAGACTATAATTATGCATTTAAGTGTTTCTGTTTAGGGAATAAACAATGTTTAATGTTTTGATGAAGGGCGAATGGTTGTGCACCTACCCCCCCTGCTTATAATTAGATGTGGCATGGGAAAGCATTTAGAGCATTGAAAAGGGGACTTTGTCTAAGGTTTAAGTAGGTCTAGCCTGCCTCCCTGTCTGCAACTCCCCCTCTAAACATACTATTCCAAACTAGATTGTTCCTTCGTCTGGTTCCAGGTGTTGTATATTGCTATGTATAATGGTGTTCTTGGGAAAGCAACCATTCAGTCTCATAGCCAGCTATTGACGACCTGAACTTTTGCTGAATGTCTACTCAGAAGGAAATCATTTCGCGCCTCACTTGCGAGGTTCTCCGCCTTCGGTTACGTAATGCTCACCTATCAATCACGGTCAAAAAATCGGCCCTTGTGGAGCGCCTGCTCCAACATGAGGACAGCCTCCAGCAGGGTACATCTGGCCTCGCCAATGCCGCATCTGATGACTCCAGTGAGAACTCGGAGTCGGAGACACCTTCGTCGGGCGATGAAGTCCCTTCTTCTTCGGCTGCTGTCGGAACAGGTTCGGTCCCTGAGTCGCGCGATACGGCGACTAACCTCGCTTCCACGACTCGCCATTCCCGATGCAAGCAAGCATCAGACCCTCCCCCTGTGGTTGCACGCAGGGTGCGATTGCGGCGGCATGCGTCACGGTCTTGCAGCCGACAGATCCGGTGCCATGCCAAAGGCAAATCCAAGGCGGTTGACTCCAAGTCGTCCACAGCTAGCCGCTCTCTCGCTCGAGCGGAACCGAGGGTAAGCGGCACCATAACCACCCGCTCCTCCTCCAGCAGTGACTCATCGAGCAGTGACTCCTCGTCTTCCAGAAGCCCCTCGTGCAGACGGCACAAAAGGCGGCGTCATTCGAAGAGGCATCATCAGGATCACAGCCCACTGGGGGCTCCCTTCACTACCTTCACCAACGCTCCACCGAGGAAGGAAGCGCGGAGGATACGCAATAGTAAATATATTGCCTTCGATAAACTCCTCCCTCCCCTAGACGATCAATCGTTGCCAGCTCTGATTGGCAAGGGCAAAATAGACAAGACCCAGCGCCTGGTTTCCGATCTACCGAGCTGGTTGGAGGCATGGAACAAATTCGTGGCCATCAGGGTCCAGACATTCCCAGACACTGCACTAGCCATGCTCCAGTATCAGTCCACCATCTGCCAGCTGTTCTCCACCTTTGGTCCGGTTGCTGCCCTGAAGTACAACAAGCTCTTCAGACAGGCAGTGGCACGGGCCAAAGACCAAACCCTACGCTGAAGGAGGACCTGCTGGTGTGGTGTGTGACTAACCCTCCCTTTCGAGCCAGGCAGCAGACTACCCCCTTCCCTCGTCAAAGTGCCCCAGCTCCTCCAGGAGGTACTGGTGCCAGCAACTCCTCCCACAATGGTCGAGTCCCAGCTAGCGAGGAGGTGTGCCGCTGTTTCAATGCTGGAAGGTGCCACCGGACAGACTGCTCTTACCTCCACAAGTGCTCCGTCACAGGCTGCGGAGCGACTCACCCTGCCAACACTTGTCCCCGCACCCCTTTGGTGGCCGCATGAGCTCCAACGAGCCAGGACTCCCTTACGAGGCTCAGCCTTTAAGCTAGAACTAAGCCATCACCCTGACAAAGCCTGGGTCTCTAGGCTGCTGATAGGCATCAACAATGGTGTATCCACTGGTTATAAAGGTCCACATTACCACTTCAGACCCGCAATCTGGCTTCAGCTCTAGCCCACCCGGAGGTCGTGGACCCAGAACTCAAGAAAGAGGTGGACTCTGGCCGGGTTCTGGGCCCATTCCCCTGTTGTCCTCTACATAACTGTAGAACCTCTGGCCTGGGGGTGGTGCTGAAAAAGAATGGCAAGTGGAGAATGATACTCCATCTCTCTGCTCCGGAGGGTCAAAGCATCAACGATTACATCAGCAAGGATGAGTTCAGCCTCCAGTACTCCACCATTGATGACGTGGCTCTCCTGGGAAATTTTCAGAGGGGAGCTCTTATGGCCAAATTGGACCTGCAGGCAGCCTTCCGCAGGGTCCCTATCCGGCCCTCAGAGTGGTAACTGCTAGGCATGCACTGGCGTGATCAATATTACTTTGACACCTGCCTTCCTTTTGGCCTCCGTTCTGCCCCTAGCATCTTCAATGAGTTTGCCAGTGCCCTCCATTGGATCCTGGAGCAGAACTATGGAGCTACCCTCCTGCACTACCTGGATGACTTCCTCCTTCTTGGCCCACCTGGACTGCCCACCTGTCAGGACTCCATGTCCACCATGCTGCGTGTCTGCCAGAAGCCGGGCATGCCAGTCGCCAGGGAGAAGTCTGAAGGGCCGGCCACTAGCCTGACCTTCCTAGGTATTGTGCTGGACTCCAGTCTACAGCAACTACGGCTACCCCCCGCCAAGTTGCAAGAAATCACTGCGATCATCAAATGTTGGTTGGAAAAAAGGTCAGCTACCATGAGGTACTCCTCTCCATTATCGGCATACTCTCCTTTGCCTCCAAGGTGGTCCCAGCCGGTTGCCTCTTCCTGCGGCGCCTGATCCACCTATCCATCACAGTTAGAAGGCTCCACCACAGGATCCACCTCAACACAGATGCCAGGCCTGACATTGAATGGTGGGACCACTTCCTACCATCATGGAACGGCATTGCCATGTTCATAGCCAGAATGGAAAGATGCTGAGGCCATTCACCTCTTCACCAATGCATCTGGTACATTGGGGTTTGGGGCGTTCTTCAATGGGGCCTGGATCAGGGGTGACTGGCAGCCACACCAACAACTACCAGGGCGCTCTATACAGTGGCAAGAGCTATTCGCCATTATTGCAGCAGCCCTCCTGTCTGGGTTACGCATCCGGTTTCACTGCAATAACCTCCCCATCGTCCAGGCTTGGGCAAATCAGTCATCCAAACAACCGGGAATCATGGAACTGTTGAGGTTGCTCTTTCTCACAGCAGCACAACATAGCTTCACTGTGTCCCTGGTGCACCTTCCAGGACGGCTGAATTGCATTGCAGAAGCCCTAACACGTAATCTCATGCCACGATTCTTCTCTCTCGCCCCCCAGGCACACCCGTCACCAACCCCACTTCCTCCAAGACTAGCAGAGCTCTAGAGGACCACCTGCAGCTACTCCTTACTAGGGCTGTGGCTCCATCAACCGCCACCACCTACAGGGCAGGGATCCGGAGTATCTCTCCTTCTGCCAGATACATGGACACACCCCTCTTCCTGGGTCCCAGCACACAGTCATTTTATTTGCCACCCACCTCAGCAGGATACTCCAGGCTAACACCATCCAGGTGTATGTGGCAGCAGTGTCCCATCTCCACCTCACCCAGGGGCTCAGCAGTCCCACCTCCAACAACCCTATGTTGAATCTAGCCATCCGGGGAATACAACGCTCGCAGGACCCAGCACACCTTCGGCCGAGGTGACGACCACTTACCAATGCCATCCTGGTCCAGATGCTGGGGCTGCTGGACTTCTGACCACCTCCAGACGCATGAAAGGCTGATGGTGAAGGCTGCTCTGACCCTTGGATTCTTGGGTTCCTGAGAGTGAGTGAATTCACGACCCCGGGAAGAGGCAAATTCAACTCAAGAATTCATCCCACCAGACAAGATATCACTTGGTCCGAAGATAGTCTCCTCTTGTATGCTAGTTGCACCTACCAGGAACCAAACTAAAACCAATCTATTGGGGGTTACACTTTGGAAGGCACCCTTCTACCCTGACCAGCCACATCAAACCCATGACCATGTCATGGTAGTGGCACGTCTGGTCGCATCCAAGG
The DNA here is from genome assembly GCA_013339895.1 of Ephydatia muelleri. Taxonomy (NCBI): domain Eukaryota; kingdom Metazoa; phylum Porifera; class Demospongiae; order Spongillida; family Spongillidae; genus Ephydatia; species Ephydatia muelleri. The sequence goes on from JABACO010000014.1 coordinate 3,090,941, forward strand.
CAAGCCAGCGCTACCTTGGTCCCAGACTTGGCCTGATGGGACACCCTGTCACCAGGTTGCCGCCTGACCCCTTTTGGGCAAAACTGTTATCCGTCAACTTGTTTAGATGCATAACAGGGATCTAGATGGGGAATGCATGAGTCAGATAGATAGGTTACGCACAAGCACAGAAGGAGCATTCATACAGCATTAACTATAAAATAACACTAATCCAACTTTTCGATTATATCTGATCGATCTGGTAAAAAGGACAAGAGAACATAATGCCGACAACATCTTAGGTTCTCTTCATCCAAACAGACTCACGGCAGTATAAAAAGCAAGGCCCAGAGGGGGGCAGGGGTGGGGAACTGCAGAAAAAAAGACAACATACCCTAGACCTTGCTTTTCAGCATGCCTGGATCAAAGCTTACAAAGGACCAGAGAGTGACTATTGTGATGCTCTATGCAGAAACGAGAAATGCAAGTGAACAGTGAGACAGTTCAAGGTGAAGTTTTTTGGACATGGTACTTTAAGCGCGCCTCTACTGTGCTAAGGACGGTGCAATGATTTTATGACACTGGTACCACAGATGATCGTAAACGATCAGGGAGGAGAAGTGGATGAAGTCCAGTAAACATACAGCTGATAGTCAATGATGACCTCGAGTTGTCATTACGATGAATATCATTTGCCACTGATATACCATATAGCACAATATGAACAATTGTCAGAAAAGACTTACAAATGAAGGCATACAGAAGCAGAATGGTTCAGGAACTGAAAGGAGACCATGAGAAAAGAGTGGAATGGGCAGAAGAATGGCTGGACAAGGTAGAATACGACAATGAATATGCTGAGATTTTGTGGACTGATGAGGCAATATTAAAATTAAATGGCAAAGTGAACATTCACAATGTAATTACATGGGCCAGAACGAATCCAAGAAAAATAGTTGATAGGGCATGCAGAAAAGAAGGTTTCATGGTCTGGTGTGGACTCCTTGATAATCAAATCATAGGACCATACTGGGCATAGTGAGTGATGACGACAAGGTTGAGGAAATCGTATTTCAGCAGAATGGATCACCATCTCATGCACTATTTCCACGAAGTTTCAGACTGGCTAAACAACACTTTCGAGGACAGATGGATGGGACATGGAGGGCCAATTCCATGGCCCGCAAGAAGCCCAGATTTAACACCACTGGATTTCTGGCTTTGGGGCTCCTTGAAAGGAATAGTGTATGCAGAAAACCCCAAAACCATCCAAGAACTCAAGCAAGCCATATCGGATGCAATCAGCCAGATTCCAAACCAAATGGTTAGAAATGCAACCAAAAGTGTGACTATGTGCTTGTCTATCTCACAGATGTATGTGGTTTTGTTCACCATACAGATGAAGTGGTGCAGCGACATAACTTGAGGGAGGATGGTGAGAGCAGGGAGTGACGGGTGCCTTAGAACTTGCCTCACAAGGGCAGCTTGGAGGAGGAGGTGCATGTGGCAATTTTGTTGGCATTCCGTCATACACCTGCTTGAACAAGCTGGCACTCCTGCCATTTGCCATGGTGCAATTTAGTGCTCAAATCGCGTTTCTATTTGATGAAGCACTTGCTTGATATGATGAAAGTACAAAGCATAAGTTGTGCATGAAGAAGTAGTCTTCCAAGAAGAATACCAGTAATTATAAAGATGATAGTTATATGTGCATTAACTAACAGTGTCTTATATTATTACATGTTGCAAAATGAACATGAAAAGTATGGGAAGCAAGAAGTCACAAGACAATTTTGCTGTACAGAGTTGCAAAACTGCAAAATGTATGCCATTTCACTGAAGTGGTTACAAATGCCGTCGACTTACAAAATAGAGCGTTAACCAGGGTAAACATCCGTTGTTTTACAGACCGAAGCGATTAAAATGCGGACAAAACCTAACAAATGCTGTGGTTTTGCTTTCGCCTCCCTCGTGTTGGAGCTTTAGGAATACATATAGGAAACTACTTTTAGGACCTATCAGTGCAAACTATTGTAACTGTGAGTTCATAACTGTATTAAAAGTTCAGTGCTCCATATTTCACTTGCTCTTCCGAACCCCTCCAGTACATGTAGCTCTCTCTGTACCTTGCTCCAATGTGGCGACCCCTCTCTACTAACAAGGGGCAGAGAGATCCCAATTTACCAGAGAGGCAGAGAGACCTCTCTCTACGAGTGAGACAGCGAGACCCCTTTCTACCCATCAGGTAGAGAGACTCCTCTGTACCATGGAGCCCCTTTGTACCATGGAGGCAAAGAGAGCATCCCTCTTTACCAACATGGAGGTAGAGAGACCCCACACTGCCAGAGAAGCAGAGACATCTCTCTATGACCCCTCCCTATACCATTGAGGTAGAGAAACTCATTTCTAGAAGTCAGGTAGAGAGACCCCTATCTACCAGAAAGGCAGAGAGACCCCTCTCTATGAGTGAGACAGAGAGACCCCTTTCTACCCATCAGGTAGAGAGACCCCTTTGTAACAGAGAGATAGAGAGACCCCTATCTAACAGCATGGAGGTAGAGGTAGAGAGACCCCTATCTAACAGCATGGAGGTAGAGGTAGAGAGACCCCTATCTAACAGCATGGAGGTAGAGGTAGAGAGACCCCTATCTAACAGCATGGAGGTAGAGGTAGAGAGACCCCTATCTAACAGCATGGAGGTAGAGGTAGAGAGACCCCTATCTAACAGCATGGAGGTAGAGGTAGAGAGACCCCTATCTAACAGCATGGAGGTAGAGGTAGAGAGACCCCTATCTAACAGCATGGAGGTAGAGGTAGAGAGACCCCTATCTAACAGCATGGAGGTAGAGGTAGAGAGACCCCACTTCTACCAGTAAGGCAGAGACCCCTCTGAATACCAGTCGGGTAGAGAATGCCCTTTCTAGCAGACAGGTGGAGAGATCCCTCTTTACCAGGGAGGCAGAGAGACCCCTCTTTACCAGGGAGGCAGAGAGACCCCTCTTTATCAGGGAGGCAGAGAGACCCCTCTTTATCAGGGAGGCAGAGAGACCCCTCTTTATCAGGGAGGCAGAGAGACCCCTCTTTATCAGGGAGGCAGAGAGGCCCCTCTTTATCAGGGAGGCAGAGAGACCCCTCACTACAGGCAGGTAGAGAGACTCCTCTGAACCAACGAGGTAGAGAGACTCCTCTGAACCAACGAGGCAGAGAGACTCCTCTCTACCAGTGACCCTCTGCTGTACCAGGAAGGCAGAGAGACTCCTCTGTACCAATGAGGCCGAGAGACCCCTCTCTACTAGTGACCCTCTGCTGTACCAAGAAGGCAAAGAGACCCATCGTTATGAGCGAGACAGAGGTCCCTTTCTAACACTCAAGTAGAGAGACCCTCTGTACCATGGAGGCAGAGAGACCCCTCTCTACCAGCATGGAGGTAGAGACCCAACTCTGCCAGAGACCTCTCTATATCAGTCACGTAAAGAAATCCCTTTCTAGCAGTCAGGTAAAGAGACCTCTCTGTACCAGGGAGACATGCAGTGAGACCCCTCTGTACCAGTCAGGTAGAGAGACCTTTCTGTACCAGTCAGGTAGAGAGATCCCTCCCTACCGGTCAGGTAGAGAGACCCCCCTCTACCAGTGAGGCAGAGAAACACCCTTTGATAAAGTTCAAATGATTTCCGAACACAACACCCTATTGCTAACATTATGTCACACTTTCGTTCCATACCACGTATGCGTAAGCGCTGCCAAACTTGAACAGTTTGTAACTTTGCTTCCAATAGACGAATCAATACAAAAGTTAGTTTAACAATTAGTGTATGGCTTCCTCTAGTGTTGGCAATTCAAACTTAGCTTTAACAACTCAATTAACAGAAATTAATAAACTCCGTTTTAATAGTTTGGCTTCATTAGGAATAAGACAAGATGGTAAACTGTATATTGGCATGATTATCTGATGTTCCTTTGCATAGATTTACCTGATACTGGTGATTCATTTGCAATAGCTTGACTTTCAATGGGTATTTCCCCACAAAAACCACAGATAAGATAGATAAAGTGATAAGGAATATAAATAGTAATTTTTACACACTTTCTGGGTGGTGTTGAATGTTGATCAATGCATTGGCATGTTGTAAATAAACTGAACAATAAATTTTAATAACTACTAAATAATAACTTCAATTTAATCATTGTGCATGTTTTTGGTTTGAATAGCATAATTTTTCAATGTTCAGTTCTGGAGTTATATCAATTCAAAGATGTTGCGTGACTTTTGGATCACCCTGTATAAAGGGGTGTTTTTGGGAAGGCAATTGTTCAGTCTCATAGCATAGCCTACCAAGGACCTGAAAAGGCTGATATGCCATCTCACATAGAAGTTCTCTCTCGCCTCACTTGCGAGGTCTTGTGGCAATGGCTTGGATCAGCCCACTTGATGACCACGGGCAACAAGCCGGTCCTAGTGGAATGCCTGCTCCAGCATGAGGCCAGCCTCCAACAATGTTCATCCCACCTCGCTAAAGCACACGCAGCTACGCAGCCTACAGCTGCCCCCGACGACTCCAATTCCAGCAAGAACACTGATACACAGGTTGACGTAGCCCCTGGGTCCACAGACTCTACTGGAACTGGCTTGATTCCTGACCTGGACACTCGGTGGTTCCCACGAGCTGCCCAAGCCAGTCGAACCGCACGACATGGCAATCGACCATGCTTCCACGTCTCACACTCGCCGCTCCCGACACAAGTGAGTATCGACCCTTTCCCCCATGGTCACACCAGGGTATAGTTGCAACAGCACGCGTCATGGTCCCGCAGCCAACAGAGCCAAGCTAGGGGCAAGTCCAAGTCTGTTAAGTCCAAGTCAAGTAAGGGTGGTGGTCACTGTCCCACTCATTCGCACATCTTGAGCAGAAACACGGGTAAGTGGCACCATCACCACTATTGTTCCTTCTCATCCAGCAGCTCGAGTAGCAGCCCCTCCTCGTCATACTCTGGCTCCAGCGACTCATCCTACAGCGGCCGCTCGTACGACCGGCACAAGAGGCATTCAAAGAGGCATCATTGTGATTATAGCCCACAAGGCCCCCCCCCCCCCCCCCCTTCACCAACTTCACTCATGCTCCACCAAAAAAGTGAGGAGGATACGTGAAGGTATATATTTTATTTTTGGCCGACTCCTCTTACCCTAGACGATCCGTCGTTGCTGGCCCAGGCTGGCAAAAGCAAATGAGACAAGTGCCAGTGCCAAGTCTCAGATTTCCCGACCTTGTTGGAGGCCTGGAACGTATTCATTTCCATCAGGGTTCAGGCTGCTCTGGGAATGGCCTTGGTTATGGTTAAGCACCAAACCACCATTTGCCAGCTGTTCTCCCCTTATGGCCCTGTTGCAGCCCTGAAATATGACAAGCTGTTCAGGCAGGCAGCAGCACGCACAAAGGACCACACTCTTCACTGGGATAGACTAAAGGAAGACCTGCTGGTTTGGTGTGTAACAACCTGCCCTTTCGGTCCAGGCAGCAGACCAACTCCTTCCCTTGTCAAGGTGCCCAGCTTTCTCAGTAGTTGCCCCTGCCAGCAGTTACTCTCACAGTAGCAAAGCCCCAGCTGGTGAGGAGGTCTGCTGCCACTTCAAAGTGGGAAGGTGTCACAGGACAGACTGCTACTACATGTACCTCCACAAGTGCTCAATCACAGGCTGTGGAGGGTCACCCTACCAGCTCCAGTGGCCACACGAATTGCATTGACCTCTGACCCCCCTACAAGGTTCAGCCTTTGAGCGAAATCTAAGCCATCACCCTGACAAAGTTTGGGTCTCTAGGTTGTTGCTGGGCATCAACAATGGTGTTCCACCGGCTACAAAGGACCACGCTATCACTACCAGGCCCGCAATTTGGCTTCAGCACGGTACATCCGGAGGCTGTGGGTATGGATGCTGGCCAGATACTGGGCCCATTGCCCCACCGTCCTCTAGAAAATTTGAGGACCTCTGGTCAGGGGAGGGTTGCAGCATCAATGACTACATCAGCAGGGAGTTCTTTCTCCATTATTCTACCATTGACAATGCCGTGGCTCAACTAGGAAGGTTTGACAGGGGAACTCTCACGACTAAATTGGACCTACAGGTGGCCGGCCTTCCACATCCAATGGTCCCTATCTGGCCCTCTGAGCGGGAACTGCTGGGCATGCGCTGTTGTGACCAATATTATGTTAACACCTGCCTACCCTTTGGCCTACTTTCTGCCCCATTTATCTTCAACAACTTTGCCAACACCCTCCCCTTCTTCCCACCTGCCAGGACTCTATGTCCAACATGCTGCGTGTCTGCCAGGAGTTGGGCATGCCAGTTGCCACGGAGAAGTCAGAAGGACCAGCTACTAGTCTGACCTTCCTGGGTATCGTGCTGGACTCCACTCTATAGCAACTATGGCTGCCCCCAGCCAAGTTGCAAGAAATCACCACTCTCACCAAATCTTGGCTGGGTAAGAGGTCTGCTACTAAGAGACAACTCCTGTCTCTCATTGGCAAGCTCTCTTTTGCTGCCAAGATGGTCCAACTGGCTGCCTCTTTCTGCATTGCCTCATCCACTTCAACACAGTGAGATACGCCTTAATGCCGATGCCAGAGCCGATGTTTGAATGGTAGGACCACTTTCTGCCATCCTGGAATGGCGTTGCAATGTTCATTGCCCCAGACTGTAAAGACGCAGATGTTATCCACCTCTACACGGATGCTTCAGGTAAACTGGGGTTAAGGGGCTATTTGAATGGGGCCTGGATCAGGGACAATTGGCAGCCACACCAGTAACCGCCTAGATGGTCAATACAGTGGCAAGAGCTGTTTGCCATATTGGCAGCGGCCCTCATTTGGGGACATCTATCCGGGCAACGTATTTGGTCCCACTGTGACAATCTCCCAATTGTCCAGGCATGGGCTAACCAATCATCCAAACACCTTGGGATCATGGAGCTATTGAGGACACTCTTTTTCATCGTCACACAGCACAGCTTCACCGTGTCCCTGGTCCACCACCCAGGTCGGCTGAACTGCATCGCAGATGCCCTGTCACGCAACCTCATGCCACGCTTCTTTTCTCCTACACCCCAGACACATCGGTCACCAACACCACTCCCCCCACTGCTAGCAGAGCTCTAAAGGACACCTACAATTTCCTCCTTACCAAGGCAGTGGCTACATCAACCTCCTCCACCTAAAAGGCTGGGATCCAGAGGTACCTCTCCTTTTGTCAGGCAACTGGACTGGCCCTTCTCCCTGGATCGAAACATAGTGTCACTTTGTTTGCTACCTAGACACTCCAGGCCAACACTATTCAGGTGTATGTGGCAGCAGTGTCCCATCTCCACCTTACTCATGGGCTCAGCAGTCCCACCTCCAAAAGCCCTACTCTGGGTCTAGCCATCCGGGGCATTCAACGCTCGCAGGACCCAGCACACCTCCGGCCCGGGTGGCTGCCACTCATCATTGCCATCCTGGAACAGATGCTGGGGCTGCTGGACTCTGGCCTCCCTGAGACTCATGACAGGCTGATGGTGAAGGCTGCCTTGACCCTCGGGTTTTTCGAGTTCCTGAGAGTGAGTGAATTCACTACTAAAGGCAGGGGCACAATTGACCCCAAAATTCACCCCACAAGGTGAGACATCACGGGGTCCAAAGACGATCTCCTCTTCTTCATCAAAAAGTCATAGACGAACAAAGCTGGTAGGGGCGTCACCATATTGATGGGCTGCACCAGAGGAACTACATGTTCGGTCTCTGCCATGCAGGCCTACCTCAAGCATTGCCAGAGGTCCAAACAGGCGGCTGGACACCCCTGTCATCCAGAGCACTGCGGTCCATTCTACAAGACCTGCTACATAGATTAGGTCATGACGCTACCCAATACCACACACACAGCTTGAGGATCGGAGCAGCTACATGTACTGCAGCAGCACAAGCAGGACTTCCACTGTCCACCATCCAGCGACTGGGACGATGGCGCAGCTCCGCATTCACAACCTACACCAGACACCCTCTGACACTTCCCACTGACACTGCAAGTTTAGCCCTAGCCTCTACTTGTTCCACACACTTCACCCTCCTATATGCCATTTGTACCTACCACCTGGAACCATCCTTTAACCAATCCATTTGGGGGTTACACTTGGGCGGCACCCTTTGGGCTTCTACCCTGACCAACCACTTAACCGTGTCGCGGTGAGGCACATCTGGTTGCACCCAAAAAGTGACTCAGCGCCACCCTTGGTCCCAGGTCGGTTCAGCGCTGACCACTCCATGATCACGTCATGGTAGTGGAGTGTCTGGTCGCAACCAAGGGCAGCCAGTGCTATCTTGGTCCCAGACATGGCCTGATGGGCACACCCTGTCACCAGGTTGCTGCCTGACCCTTATTTGGGCAAATTCTTATTCCATCAACTAGTATAGATGCATGACAGGACAGATACCCAGAGGGGATAGCATAAGACTAGACATTGGCATGAAGGAAGATTCATACAGCATTAATATTATATTTGGACAAACCACGCAGCGAGATAGTCATGATAGAAAGACAATGCTCTGGATTTTTAATAATGCCTTGAGTAGAACCATGGCTTTTATTAGATACATTGTAGTAGTCACAAGGGACTCTGTTTCTGGGGGGCTCGAGAGAAATGAAATCATAATTGCATTAGTGGTCACTTTCATTGTACATGTAGTTTCAAAATCAGAACTGAATCGTATGAATCCTATGAATCCAAGACGCAGAAATTCCGCAATAAAATAATAATAATAATAAAAACCCACACATTCCGATTGTAGAGCTAGCCACAATACATTCCTATGATTGCACAGCTAGCCATATTACACTAGATTTCTTTTGGGCTTGAAACAAATAAATAAACGAATACGCACAAATGCACGCATAAACGAAAGTACTATATACCTGTCACAAGCATGTTATACGCAATAATTAGCATTGATTAGTTGTCTAGAAAATTATTTGTTTACAAAATTGATTTTGTGTTAAACGGTTCAGAACTCGCATATGCACCCAGAACAAGAATGCTGTACAAAGCGCAGCAAAGTTACAACGTCCATACATGCCCTAGAATTGCAAATGCCAAATCGTACATGTAGTATCAAATTTATTTATTTCGTACATGCACAACAACGGGAATACAGACGCCGGCTATACATGCGATAAGTGTCGGTCTTACCTTCGTTTAGTGCAACTTCCAGTAAGTTAGCAATCTATAAATAATCACAAACACACACACACACACACACACACACACACACACACACACACACACACACACACACACACACACACACACACACACACACACACACAGAAAACCAACACACAAACAAAAGCAGTCACTAATGCATACTCAGTGAGCATATATATTGTTTTTACAAAACTTACGAAAAGCCTTGAGTTCGTCCAAAATTTGTACAAGTACCAGTGATTATCCGAAGCAGCAAGAGCCGACGTATATAAGAAATGAAGCATTCTCCAGTTTCACTTCTTAAAAAAAAAAAAAAAAAGATGAATACAATATATTGCCTGTGACCGGAAACTGAGAAATAATTAAGTGACGCGGTACAGGTAGGTCAAACATATTTTCATGTAGATGAAGACTGGAATCCTTGAGCGGATTTTGTGACAGAGAAGAGGAGTCAGAGGAAGTGTATCCTGCGACCCCTCTGCTGACGCCACCTCCAGCAGTGCTAGCAGGTTTACCAGCAGCACACAGCACTCCCCCCCCCCCCCCCCTCACAGGTCTACCTACCAGTGCCATGGCCTGCGCCAACACCACGCCAATGCTCGCACCACCTACCGTGGAGAAGACGGGAAGGAAGAAGGGGACGAAGGGGTGGACGATGAGGGTTAATTTTATTATGTGAGACCGTATATTTGCCAGTTAATGATTTGAGTATCGAAAGGAAAATGGTGGTGTAAAAAACAACGTTCGAAAAAATGAAATAGACCTAGCACAATCAGTGTGTATAGCGTTCTATAATTGTGCATACTTTTGAGTGTGCCAGATATAGTCCTGTTTCATTTTCATTTTAGTCAGACCTTCTTTCTGTGGTTTTTACTCGCCTTTGCGTTATTCATGCATAACTATTAATAAGGATAATTTTGATAATAGACGATTCTAATTGAATATGTTGATTTATTAGGGTATTGGTGCATAACCACTTACAACAATCTGAGTCTAATTGAATTTGCATAACTACTATAATGTACCCTTAAGATGGTGCTACTCGCTTTGCAGATGAGTGACTTGAAGGCACTTCTGCTGGAAGCGAAGCAGGGTGATACCATTTCTGGATCAGATGGGATTGCTCAGTCACGAGTTGTTGAAACTTGGAGGGCACAGGTCGGTTGGCCCATGGATTGGCAATGGAACCTTTTCTTGCAGTTCTATATGACATTTTGTAGGCTACGTATACATTATAAACGATACGACATTTTTCGGAATCAGTCCCAAATAATAGCTATATGATCATACTTTGCACAAAATATGTATTGTTAAAAGAAATTAAGTACTAAATTAAATTTAATTGTGAGTTGTATTAATTTAAATCCTTTGCCTTCATTTGTGAACACCATGCAGCATAATTGCCACAATCTGGTATATCATCGGTCTCTAGATCATGCACCCTAGAATCTTGCCAATGATGAAAAGATTGTTAGAAAGCAGCACTTACAAAAGATTAAGACTTGACTTAGTGGGCATTTACAGCAGATGAAGAGGACTTGACTCAGTGACATGAGTGCTTACAGCAGATGAAGAGGACTTGACTTAGTGGGCATTTACAGCAGATGAAGAGGACTTGACTCAGTGACGTGGGTGCTTACAACAGATGAAGAGGACTTGACTTAGTGGGCATTTACAGCAGATGAAGAGGACTTGACTCAGTGACGTGGGTGCTTACAACAGATGAAGAGGACTTGACTTAGTGGGCATTTATAGTAGACGAAGAGGACTTGACTCAGTGGGTGCTTACAGTGAAGAGGACTCCACTCAGTGTGAGTGAGACAGGACAAGGATGATTTTAACCCCATATTAAATATTGAATTACATCTCGTGGCTGCTGTCCGAATGCCCAGACTACCCTGCTAACAGGCAGGCTAGCTTTGATCCGCCAACTACGGTCATCCCTTGTAAAGTAAACATTCATAATGAAGCTCAAAGGTTCCCTCAACTGATCATCATACTGGTGGAGAACTTCAGGAGTAAGGAAACATGGTAAAATACGCAACAGAATCGATTCATCAATTTAGGAAAGGCAAAGGAGTGCCTCAAGAAGAGCAGAGCATTGTGAGAGATGTTTCAAAACTACACCCATCATCTTCAGTAGATGCATTATCTTCAAAGGGATAACCAAGTGGAGTCACTATTGAAGGTTATGTTACATGATGTGCCCTGGCAGATGGGAAATAACAACTGAATAAAAAAGATCAGTTCTGACTTTGCATAATTTATTTTTAGCTCTAGACCCAACTGAATAGCTCCTCAGTTATCTAATGGCATGCATGTAATTCACCAGTGATGGCTGCTAAACATCCACCTAGAGAGACAGAAAGCCAATACAATAAATTTCTGAGTGGATATTACTAAATAGGTGGTGAATGGAGAGGCAAAACAGGAGTGATCCAAGACAATCTCCCTAGCTTCTGAACCTGCTCGGAAGACATGAAGTTACCCAGATCGACAATACTGATTATAAATTTCATGCTTATATAACTGCCACAAAGGAAAGGATATCCACTAGAATGTTGCCAATGATGAAGAGCTTGTTATAGAAAACAGCAACTTCAGCAGATGAAGATTACATCACATCGTGGCAGTTGAACAGAACAAGGAGTAGTGGTGTTTTTTTCACAAATATAGAAATTACATGTAACTTTAGAAAAAGTGATCCGTTAACCTTAGTGTGTGGACGGAGAAATCATGCAGGATTATACTCACTTATGTCTAGTAATTTTAACACATGCGCATGCACCATCACTGCCAGCGGCTATCTCGAGCGCGTGGATCTGTAACTCTGACTAAATACATGTCAGTATATCGCCGGATCTATTCATTTACCAATGTAAGATTGAAGCGATTTGATTGCATATACATGCGCTTACAGTGCCCGCTCGCAACTCAGGAAAATTCTTCGGGATCTATAAATGCCAGGCCAAGGGTCGAAGCTCCGATCATAGATACTTTAGAGAGGGATTGGAAGCGCGGTTATAATTTAAGCTACTTAGCACTTACACCACAGGGAAAAAACGCGTAGAATCAATTTTTGATTTAACAATTGATTACGCAATTGTCGCTTGTGATTTGCAATTGATTTTGACATAGGGAAATCACGCTATGATTCTTCAATATATAAAAAATCACGTCATGATTTTGCAATGATATACAAATCAAGCGTTGATTTTCCAAGTGAAACTGAAGCAATTGATGAATCCTGTTTTGATTTTATAGGTGATGTTTCAAATGACATTTAGTTCTTTTGCGTGTATATTGCACATGTATTTTGAAGGAAGTAGGCCTACGAGTGGAAAATGAAATGGATTAGCAAGTTTTGCAGCTGATAGGAGAGCGCCATATGCTCAAAGCGTGACAGTTTAAATGCATCCCTCTTGTACCGTATCGGTGTTATCTGTGGGTGGGTGGTACACAAAATGGCCGCAGTAATGTACATACATTCATTACGGGCGGTTTAACGGTTATAACTAGATTTACGAGCCGAGGTTTGAGCGAATCCACCCATACGTTTCGAACTCCAAACATGTCCAACATACATTTTACCCCAGGTCGGCCGGCACGGAACACACTATTTTAAATTAGTCAGTCAAAGTTATTTTATTTAATTTGGCATTGTTCCATGGGCGCTGGGGTAGCAAATTTAAGTACCCGAAGAAAGAAGGATCATATTCGCAAAAGGCATTTCATATGTATTGTAGTGTAAGCACTTGGACTTAATTGTATTGCTGGCAAGCATATCGCTGCAATTGTATTCCTATTGATGCACACCAAACGTGACTGATCAAATTTTGCAACCGCACCTTGTAAGTCGCTTGTATCTGTGTGTGTGTGAATGAATGTAGGTGTGTGTGGGTGTAAGTGTGTATGGGTGTGTGCGCGCGTGTGGTGCATGATTACATGTCTGTTATACCCAGAGCTAAACCAATCCGTCAGCAACCAAGACCCAGCAAAAGGTTCAACTTCCTGGCCAAGACACTTAGAGAAGATCTTGCACGGGCCTTGTACAAAATTTGCCAAGATCTTGGGCTCCTGGGCAAGATCTTGTCCTCCCGTGGCCTCATGAGCAAGATCTTGAACTTCTTGCCCAAGTGTCTTGGCCAAGAACTTTTTGCTGGGTAAAGGTAGGCCATTTTTGTCTGCTAGAGGTAAGCCATTTTGTGTTAGCTACCTGGAGGTAAGCCATTGTGTGTCAGCAAGCCAGAGGTAAGCCATTGTGTGTCAGCTACCCAGAGGTAAGCCATTTTGTGTCAGCTACCTGGAGGTAAGCCATTGTGTGTCAGCAAGCCAGAGGTAAGCCATTGTGTGTCAGCTACCCAGAGGTAAGCCATTGTGTGTCAGTTACCCAGAGGTAAGCCATTGTTTGTCAGTTACCCAGAGGTAAGCTATTGTGTGTCAGCTACCCAGAGGTAAGTCATTTTGTGCCAGCTACCTAGAGGATGTTGATGTTGAGTCCATTAAAAGCTCCATGCTTCAGTACCAACAGTGCCACTACCGCTACCAGAGACCTTGAGCTCTTTGGGCGCCGGCATGGATGAATCAAGTGAAGGCCATGAGCATGCGCAAGAAGAATGGATCCGGACAGTGTACCAAAAGAAATGGCTGCTGAGCATTAAAAGGGCAAGAGCGTCTTGTGGAGTTGGAGGGACAAGCCATGAGATTCCTCACCACTCACCAGAACCTGCTCGTCCTTCAAGCAACGTTAGCTCTGATGCGGACTGACGCCATCTTTCTCTTCGTCTCATTCTAATGTTTAGCCTTGTGATCATATAATAATCATTTGAGAAATCACTTATGAAATCGTGCGTTTGATTCTACACGGGATTCACTATACTAAAATCGTGTGCAAATCACTTAGTGATTTTTTGTGGATTTTACAATGTATATTACAATTGATTCGTAAGAAAATCAATTGATAAAAATTCTGCGTGATTTATGCGTGATTTTTCAATAGATTTTTAATTGATTTAACTGTAAAATCATAGATATTAGAGTAGAAGGATAGGAAACACAGCCAATTAACACAATGTAACACCTGCAGTCCGCATAGTTCTCGTACCCAGGCCATCATCATGGCAAGATGCCAAGTCTTCTTTGACGGTAGGTCTTCAGGTGGAATAGAGACTGGAAACACACTGACATTATGTGCACTAGTAGCGCTAAGGGGCCAATCCTTTGCCTTCTTCTTTATTCTACAGTCCAGCCTAAACTTCCAGTGCCCAGTCCGATCATCAGTTCTATAGAGACATGAAACGGCACCTTTTTTTCTCCCTGTAAAGAAGCATATTATTACAAAACCAAAATGCGTTGCTGTATAAAATACATGCCCCAACATATATACTCAATATGGCCCAGAACAGTATCAAAATACGCACGTTACAAGCCACAGTTCGACCCCATATCAGAAACTAGTTATTTGGCCCTCACACGTACAACATCTATCTGGTATAGGGTAAACATATACCGTGCTGTGTAGTTTCACGAGAGCTATACGAAATATCATGCCAATACAATTTAGACGCATCCGTTTGTATTCAGTTCGCCTCAGTTCACTTATATATGTAATTACTACAAACGCGCATATCTACCGTTATAGGCAAGCACCACTTTTAAAACTTACATCGCCGTGATCAGCGTTCGCAGCTCTATCGGAATCCACACACAAACGTTCTCTTTCTCTTAAAACTCTTGTCGTCGTTTGGGGGGAGTAGCATATAACACTCAATTAACAACTATGCGGACTGCGCGCCTAAAAATCTATGGTAGAGTATTGCTCACGTGATTTGTTTCCTATCCTTCTACTCTAATATCTATGGTAAAATCAGTCATTGATTTTGCGCGTGATTCCCGAGAACAAATCAATTAAGAAATCAAAGCTTGATTCACCGCATTTTCTTCCCTGTGCACTCCGTGATCTGCTCTGTTCTGCTGTTCACATCAGCGACCTATAGTTTTGTTGCGTATTACACACCTATAGAGCTACTCGCTATGACTCCCGATGAAATCCTGAAAAATGCCATTGAAAAAGTTGATTGATGACGGCTTTAAGATTCAGACTACATCGTCCGGAAGCGCTGTTGAAGATGTTCGGAAACTCTAGCTTACATTGGTGTTCGTTGCCTGATAGTAAGGACATCATTTGTGACTTTTCAGAAAGACTGGTATCGGACGTTGACAAATGTTTTAATCCACCCAAGTAAGGAAAAGTATAGCTGTATGTTGCAACGAAAGCGCGAAGTTATGTGGAGCTCATTTCACCAACTGACCACGTCGCGGAAGAGTTTGTTAAGAACTGGGAGAAGTTTCTGACTGATTCCATCAGTGCTTCTCCAAACCCGATATTCTATCAATACGTGACCAAGTGCATACTAAAAGCCAAGATCTAGACAATGGTTTCCTATTACTGCCCACTCTGTAAATGACCAACTAGGAACTTTGAGTTACCAAGACAAAAATGCATTATGGTATGCAGCAGGGTATATACCACGAGCAATACGCAAAAAGATAGGGAAGTCCTCCAACCCTGCTACGAGTACAAGATGAATCATCTAATATGTAATACGCGCGAACACATCCAATAATCAATCACAAAAATAAGCCATGTTTGCGGCAGTATTACTAGAAAACCAACCATTATTTAAAAAGTCCCTCCTGGAGCATTCACTGCTCTCTCAGGATTCATAACTAACATTACAATAACACTTAGGTTTGCATCAATAAAGCTACCTACACGAAACATATCTTTTTTTGCACTTTCGTACTATACGAGAGTGTAACTCACGATCCAATGACGATAAAAGACCACCTTGCAAATTCACCTCTCTAAACAGATAAAGCATCATAAACCTTCGGGAGACTACCCGTTTTCGAAAAAAGGTACATAACCCCGCGCGAGTTGTGATAACTATGTACCGCTGTAAATGTGTACTGGTCAACGGCTTTAGCGGTAAAGTCAATACACTATAAAACCCTTACCTTTGGAAAAGACGATGAAAAATGTCTAGCACAAACTGTTAGAACTACGTTCTGGACACTTTCTCTGGATTGTCTCAATTGAAAGGTGTGACTCCGCGATCACGGAGTGCGCGCATAGGCTCTATGGCTCACGTGATGCGCTTCCAATCCCCTCTCTAAAGTATCTATGCTCCGATCATGCAGATAGTTATTGGGGAAAAAGCGCTTATCTATTTACATGCAGCTGACTGGATTTTAGATGGCCTCTTGTTTTTTTAAAGACCTTACCTTCTTTGCGTCCGTGTATGCTGGCTACACCTACACACGAGTACCTGAGTGTATGCATGTGTATAGCATTTACAACGTTGACCGTATATGGACTGAAATAAAGCTAACATGTAATGCGAACAATAATATGTGAACAAGTAACATAAATAATAGTGAAAATGTTGACAACACTTTACATGCATCCTTTATGTGTGTGTATGTGCAGCATGCCTAAACCTCTATTACTTCATAGGTATAAGCTACATATGCGATTTTGTAGTACATGCAATTCAAGGCAGCATGTCATACATGTATATCTAAGACTTAGGGGCATAGGAAATACTGTGGAATTAAAGCTTGAAACCTGATAGTTTAGGGGAAAAAAAAACCCCGGTCGTAACAGGTTATTAATTTTTAAAAACCGGTCGGTTAAGGGGCCGGCGATTGCCATGCATTTTAAAAAGAATAACTGGTTGGTTAAGGTTGGTCAAGATTGAGTATGCAGCTTTTATACACATGCATGCAGAATTTGAATAATGTCATAAATACACACCAGTTTTTGGTTGTTAAGCGTCCTGAATTTACCATGTAATGTCAACGGTAAATCAACCTTATAGTAGATACTCAAACTGGCTAGATCACCTACAATGCCCCAGTTTCTAGTGCACACATGCGGAGGATTTATCTACTAACTAAAGGTTGATTGCAAATTCACATGTATCTCAAAAGCACCTTGGCCTTGGATAACTGCAGTGTTATCACATACACTGACCCGGGCAGAATGTAGCATGTACATAGAAATGTAGGCATGCTGCACATGCACACACATAAAGGATGCAAGCAAAATTTTGCCAACATTTCCACTATGTATTGACATATTCTTGTTAAATAAATTTTTTTATTTCAGTGCATAGGGTCAACATTAAGAGAATGCAAAGTTTAATTGCTGCACGTACATAAAAGTGTAATCTGGAGTGCATGTGAAGAAAGTTGGGTTATTCAATAGTGGATCAAAAATTACATTAGTACGTTAATTGGAAAGGTTCAGCACTTCACATTATTCGATTTGATAATAATGAATGCAATTAGTGGCCAAATGCAGGTCTTTTTAAACAGCTTCCGGCGTAGACAGTTTCAACTTCTTGGTAATAACGTCATCCGGAGTTAAGCCGTCCTTATTCTTTGGCTTTGTCCACCAATTAATGGAAGCACCCTTGAGCGCATCGTTCTGGCTGTTCACGTATAGGCTGTTGATGGCTTGCCGGCCACTGCTGAACTTCCGCCTTTCGGTGATAGAGTAAAAAATGCCTGGGGCCTCGACCCTGACCGTGTTTGTGACACCCTTGTGCATATGCGAGAACTCTTCTCCAACCAAAAGGTCCAATCGCTTTCGTTCGGGTGGTCTCCCAGGTGTGTAGCTGTTTCCGTTCGGGGCGGGATCGACCAAGTCGAAGTCTGAGTCGCTTTCGTTGCTTTCAGCGTCCCCCGATCCTATCGACACACGGGCCGGCACCGGGCTCGGACCGTCTAGCACCACGCTAGAGTAACCAAGTGATCTCATGAAACCCATCAGTCGGACGCAGAGTGTCTCATTCCTGTCATCGAACCAGTCTGGGGTGCTGTCGATGTGATCGTCTGCCAAGATGTGGTAGAGGGCCGACTTCACGTCGTCGCACTTATCTCCGACCATCCAGGCCGCCATGAGGCTGCACACGATGGGGCCTTGCTCCTCGCGCTGGAGGGCTTTGAGATCGCACGTGATGCCGATCTTCTTCTCTGTTACGCCCTGCAGGGACCTGCCAAGTTTGTGTACATACTGCGCGATATACAGGTACATTATTTTGTGATCGCGTGCCTTTATTACACCTCTGTAAGCCAAAGTTGCGGGAAAGAGGAGGTTAGAACACAAAAGAAGATAGAAATCGGAATGTCCATTTACCTGGGACTCTGGATCTAGATCTGAATCACATTGCTCCTAGTGTGCAACGAAGCTGTCTGCTCGCTTCAGCTTCACGATAGAAGGAGTGATCTCGTGACACGTGGTGACGTGGCACCATTTTCTACAATGATGTCATACACGCACGTGCAATAAGAATCGTCGCAAGCAATGGAAGACAGTGTGACACAGCAGATCGCGAAAGTACTCCACAGCAAAACTCAGAATGAGGAGTTTAAGTGGTCTCCAGCAGAAGATAATAATAGGTGACTCGTGTACACTACATGCATATGATTAACTTTTGTCCAGTGTGCATATAAGTGTTCTAGTTTCACATTTTGATCATGTTCTTGACCAAGATCATGGCTAAGATCAGCCAAATTTCACACTTTGTGCTGCCAAATTCCACACTATCTTGGCCCACTATCTTACCTATCCATTGGTCCATGACCTTGCCCATGCCAATCTAGTCTCCTACACAGACCCAACTTTTCGGAGCAGTGATGTAATCCATCGGCAGCTGCGAAAAGTTGGGTCTTTGGTATGAGACTAATGGCCATTATGGCCATGATCATGGATCAAGGAAGCATGGTCATGGTTACGATCCTGCCACTTTGTCCCATGATCATGGTCCTGATCATGGGTCAAGGAAACAAGGTCTGGACCACTTTTGTATCTTGAAAAAAAAGAAAAAAAGAAAAAAAAACTACTTGTAGCATGTTAACATATGTACAATTTTTTATTACGTATCTGCATTCAATCTTGAAATGTGATGCATTATTGAATCCAAATGGTGCACACCTGATTCATGGCTCTATATGAGCGGCGCTCATTTACTATAGTCAGTGACGATTAATTAGCATTGCTACTAATATGCAAGTGCTGGTTAGCATTAAACGTAAAGTGATTCAATATATCAAATTAACAAAGTAGTACAATGACGGTAACATTTTTTTCTCATTACATTAATTAACAGTAACAGTATAGATCTACAAAATAAATAAAATAAATAAAATAAAAATATATTTTTTAAATCAATAAGTTTTAAACTGCGGAAAGGTTGACCTTGCGATCAGCAATTGCAAGATCAATTGATGATGCAAAAAGGTGTGGCCTGTGGTATGATGAGCGGGAACCACAAAGGCACATGACAGCAGATCTTAGGAGTGAATGAGAAGCTCAATTTGCAACAAAGCCAGAATAGTGTTTTGCTGCATGGTTTCTCCTGCTTGTCTGCGATCATTGATGCCAGTCTCTTGAACACTACAGTTGCAGTAGGACCCAATCTGCCTGTGGTTGAGAAAACTAATGGGGAAAAGGAACCAAACTCGACTTCACGAATCCTTTATTCATATGCCCGTTTCTTTTCCATTTCTGCACAGCGGTAGCACTGTGGTAATGGGACATTGTGTAAAGTAGAACAAAAGGGATTTAAACCCTAACATCAAAGTAAGTCCTTTGTCTATTATGACCCCAAAAATTCTCAGCAACGATGTAAAGTCGAGCATCAAGGATGAGTACAATGGCGGTCCCATATTATGAGATAGCATCTTCTGGTACATATTTTGACTACTTGGAGTTGTTTAAAATACATATATAATGTGTAAAATATTGGAGCATTCAAATCATCTTTCCAATTAGTTTTTTTTCACATTTCCTTGTTAAGTTATGCTCTTTTGAAGTTTTTGATCTTATTTTCTGACATGTGGCAAAAATATTGGTTGCTTAAACCACAATTTAAATTCTGCTGTTCTTGGCTACTTAAATAAATGCTCGAGCTTGCAGATGCAAAATTAAAAAGGGATGAAGAACAAATTGTAATCTTTGCTCCAAATGAACAAATACTAGACATCCTGGTTGCTTACTTCTCTATGCAGTTGCGGATCCATGGACCCATAATTTCATATAAACCACCAAATCTGCCACTTGAAACTCTAAGAGATAAAAAATGCCCCATTCCAGGCTTTAAGTGGTACGAACCCAACAAGACATACCAGACCTCATGACGTAGCGCTACACAGTATGCGAGACCAATGCACTGTCGTCGTTGATTACCCCAGTAATTCTGATCCTGTGGCATGATGGTGGTAGTTCTCGCCCTTACACTTTGTTTTGTTGCATAGTTCTACACATAGATAGAATTTTTATTTGGGTAAAGTGATAAGTGTTGTGTGAGCCCTAGTAAATCTGAGACCTACTAGTACACATCCATGAGCGCAAACGAGGTAACATTTTCCATTTAATTTTCTCTTTCAATCGTTTGCCAAACTGATGCAACCAGTTCTCAATTATTTGTAATGCAACTGTCACACAAAGGTCTTCAAGACCTTTGTTCCTTTCATACCCCTCTCGCTGTCTATACCAATGTCATCTCCATTACCTTGGTCATGTGCAGACCCCTGTGCAAGGTGAGTACCACATCATCTGCATTACAATAAGGAGGAGAATGTGTTTTACACAACATTGTCCAAGGACATTGGATTGACTGATCTTGGTTACATTTTGGACTTCCATCTTCAGATCTGCTCTGTTCTATAGCTCTCAATTTTGTTAGAGAGTGAAAGAGAAAAGAAAGTTCATGCACAAATGACCATTTTCATTATGCAATGATCACTCTAGGAGAAAGGGGATAATCATAGGTGTGTCCCTGGACAGGATATGTACATGTACATGTATCGTAGGATTGTTGGTTGGCATACATTTTGGTTATGGAACTTTAAATAACCTTATTGAACGCCAAGTGCATACATGCATGCATGCTCACACAATTGTTGCACCATTCGCATGATTTAGATATTGTGTGCAATAATGTGTTGATCAGTCATAACTCTACGATGCATGCATATGCTTGCTGCACTTTTAACCTTATAAGTCCGTGTACAAAGTAATTATGTTTCTGCTCACACTGGCTAAGAACCTATTATCGAGATGACCTTACTTCATTTCACTCCAAGAGCAGGAATGCGTAGCTCAGAGTATATGATGCCTGTTCACTCCTCCCTTTTGCCAGTTCGTATTATGGGTTGTTGCAACAGAAGGTGCCAGTGGGTTATAATGGACACACAAAATGTGCTAATATTGTATGACTATGGGGTTACATGCATGTCAGTATTGCACTTGCATGCATATTCAAAGTGATTTTGATCAGCACAATATAACACACAGCACTGCATGAATGGTGAGGTAGATCATACTCGTTTTGTGAGCATGTATGTATATATGTACTTGGCGTTCAAAGAGTTAATAATTTACCATTGAACATGGTAACCTGAAATTAAAAGTAACCTTAATATTGAATACATTTGATAATAGACAGCTTTGATATGTTGATTTATGAGGGTTTTGATATGATTACTTAACCGCTTACAACAACTGAATTAAAGTACTTGCCTACCTACTTTAATGCAAGAAATCAAGTGCTACATTAATTTCAATCCTGAGTTAATTTAAAACATTGACATTCTTTTGCGAACCCCCCAGTGTATGCGATAGGTCCTTTTTGTCACAGTGTTGTTAACTTTGACAAAAAAGCACATATGCACATACTGGGGGTTCACAAATGAAGGTCAATGTTGTAAATTAACTCAGATTGAAATTAATGCAGCACTTGATTTCTTGCAGTACAGTAAGTAGGTATATACTTTAATTCAAGAGGTTAAGTAATCATATCAAAACCCTCATTAACCAACATATCAAAGCTGTCTATTATTAAATGTATTCATCATTAAAGTTAGACTCAATTACAGGCTACCCTGTTCAATGGTAAATTATTAAAGTTTATAATCTAAAATGCGCATAAACGTTATTCAGGTTAAATGTTGTATTTGATACTAATTTTAATGCCAAACCTCCTTATTAAGGGCGTTGGTCCTTAAATGAGGACGATGTAGAAATCTAAGAACAATGAAATGAGCTCCATGGTTATATCACTATTGATAGAAAGTAGAATTTGTCGCAAGATAATCTCGGCCATCTGTCACGTCCTTCTAGGGAAACTGAAGGCAAACAAGTAAGAGTTAATATTATCTGAATGGCACATCAGTAGCAAAGAACTACAGATTTCTAGCTTTGCAAGGTAACACTGATAATTTCAATGTACTACTGAGTCATAAATGTATATGGATCCAACAGGTATTCATGTTTTTCAAAGAATGATAACATTGAAGTATTTATTCCTGATTCGCAATGCTTAACAACTAACGCTAGGCTCAATCATCCAGATTTCAGATAACATAAACTTGTGGCGGTGCTTTGTTTCGTCAATAATGTATGCGAAAATCATGCCACATTAGAAACGCGTCCCAAGTGCATGCATATTATTTATATTACTATGACTTAACTTATGTAAATGTGTTCTTAAAAATGAAATGAATTTATAATCACTTTCTTTCTTCATGAAAATGTACTGAAGAGAAGAGCATTATCATTACCGTCCTTAAATAAGGACCGTCTGCTGACATGGAGATGAAACCTGAATAAACATTTCTAGTATGTCCGCTATAAAATAAAGTGTTTATTTTTTAAATTTTTTTAATTTTAATTTTATTTTATTTTAATAATAATAATATTTATACACATATACATACATACATACATACATACATACATACATACATACATACATACATACATACATACATACATACATACATACATACATACATACATGCATGCATGCATGCATGCATGCATGCATGCATGCATGCATGCATGCATGCATGCATGCATGCATGCATGCATGCATACATACATACATACATACATACATACATACATACATACATACATACATACATACATACATACATACATACATACATACATACATACATACATACATACATACATACTACATACATACATACATACATACATACATACTACATACATACATACATACATACTACATACATACATACATACATACATACATACATACATACATACATACATACATACATACATACATACATACATACATACATACATACATACATACATACATACATACATACATACATACATACATACATACATACATACATACATACATACATACATACATACATACATACATACATACATACATACATACATACATACATACATACATACATACATACATACATACATACATACATACATACATACATACATACATACATACATACTACATACATACATACATACATACATACATACATACATAATACATACATACATACATACATACATACATACATACATACATACATACATACATACATACATACATACATACCTCATACATACATACATACATACATACATACATCATACATACCTACATACATACATACATACATACATACATACATACATACATACATACATACATACATACATACATACATACATAATACATACATACATACATACATACATACATACTACATACATACATACATACATACATACATACATACATCATACATACATACATACATACATACATACATACATACTACATACATACATACATCATACATACATCATACTACATACATACATACATACTACATACATACATACATACATACATACATACATCCTACATACATACATACATACATACATACATACTACATACATACATCATACATACATACACATACATACATACATACATACGTACATACATACGTACATACATACAACATACATACATACATTACATACACATACATACCCTGACACACTGAGACACACTAGCTATGAAAGTTACGATGATGAAATATCCCCCTCCTGAAGGGAACATCCACATGGTAAGAGGAGGGCTCGGGCATTGGCTCGCACAAGAGTCAAATTAAGGCGGCCGTACAGGCTGCAGACAACCTTGGACTTGGGGGAGTTGGTCCTTGTGGCAAGGTACGATGCGAGCCGTGAAAAAGCTTGCACCGCTTCGCTGCCCCAAGCTCCATATGACTCGGCCACAAGGGGAATACACGTCCACCCCAACTCGGAACACTTGGCATCATTGGCAGAGTTTATTTGTATTAAATTATGTAATAAAGATGTATTAACGCCAAAGTTCATTAAATGGTAGTGGCTTTTAGTGTTTCAAGTTTAAATATTTGCCAATAACACACAAATCAAATTTCGAACTATTCTTTCATGGGAATATGTATTTAGAAAGACTCCAATTAATTAAAAGTTGTCGCACATAATTAGCTGCATGCGTATGAAAAGATGATATTACTACATGTACATGTCATTGTTTATGTACATGTATCTCACGCCTTGAACGGGTACATCAGGTCGTGTTCGGAGGATCCTCCCACCAACATTAATCTCTCTCGCGTTTGTCAGTTTTACGCGAAGTAGCAGTTCCCTTTTGTACATTCAAAAAAGCTGCTTTGAGAACGGATATATTATTATAGAGCATGCTTGGGTGCACAGCTCGAAGTCGGAAGCAGCTTGGGTCATGGCAATCGCATCCTGCTGATATCCTCTCCCTAACTGGTTGGGTAAGCCTGCTAATCATCAAGTAGCGTGTGCGATCAGCAGCAATGAAGGCAACAAAGAGAAAGCACCACAGAGTTAGGCTGCATGGGTTTGCATCCCTCTGGTGGTAGAATGTTATGGATGTTGGGGACTAGAATTCGAAGAGAATCTCTAGGCTTACTGGAAAACTGGCGACTGCAGATGTCATGAAATATTTGGTCCGGGTCAAAATTTGGTCCGGCCGGACAAAATATGTGGTCCGCCCCCGCCACAAACGGTCCTACTCGAAGCGCATGCGTTTAGAAGTGTGAAAGCACGGGTAACTGCATCAGAAACTGCTAGAGAGATGTGTGCGGATGAAAACGAAGATCTGGTCGAAAAGGCATGTCTTTACTTGTTTGATGGGAGGCATCCTGAGGGTAGTAGTACCAGCTAAGAAAAAAAGAGTCATTAGAAGAAAGGCTGCAACACTTACTTTGAGAGATGAAGAGGTCTTCTACAAAAAGAATTCGACTGGGCAAAAGGTAAATATATACATTGCGCGCTCTGTATGGCATCCATGCATCGATGACTTCGATCAAACAGGAGGTATTTGAAGTCAGATACGTTCGCAGCAGCGAGGAAAGGTGCCGCATCTTGAAGGCATGCCATATGTGGATCTAACATCTGGGCACATGGGTGTCAAGCCTACTTCCCATCGCGTTTTGGAGCGTTTTTTTTTGAAAGGTGTAACAAAGGATATACATGTAGAAATTATGGTAAGTGTTGAATAATATATATGTTTCTTACACAGATCTCTACCTGTGACCTCTGTCAAAAGAATAGCCAGAAACTGTCCATTTCAACACCAGAATTGTTTCCAGTTCCAGTCTATTCACCCTGGCATCACGTGGGCATTGATTTTGTTGGCCTAATTTCACCTAAGACCACCTCAGGAATATTCTTACCCTATGTGATTATTTCACAAAATGGGTAGAAGCTGTTGCTCTTCCAACCAAAAAAGCATCAGGAATGCTAGCTTACTCTTTAAAGTATATATGTGATGTTAATTATATATTCATTTTCCCAATACTTGTGTACTTACTAGTTATTTATTAAGATGGGGCTACCTGCTGTGATCACTACCGACCAAGGAAGTGAATTCAAGAAACCAGCTCAATGATGAAATGATAAAGATTCTGAACATAAGGCACCATCTGATAACTGCATATCATCCTCAGGTAGACAAAATCAAGAGGGTGGGGGGAAGTAGTACTTAGAATATCAGTAGAAATAAGCAATTCAGGCCTTTTGAGATCAATTAACACCACACACTATTTCATTAAAGATCTTTGTGTCTAATGTTTGGGAGTTGAGTAAAACAATATCAGCAGCTTTTAGACATTTTAATTTTGGTGTGTACATAACTAATTACTAACACATAATTCTACTGATAAAATTTTAACTAAATCTAGAGTGTGTTTTAAAATCAGCTGTAATTAAAATATAAACTGGTTATTAATGCTAAAATTCCTATCAGCAAAGGAGACATGCTGATAGATAATTATTTTTATTAACAGAAATAGTCAAAATGAAAACATTGATTCAAACTTCAAAACTCCTAAATAATTGAAATCAAAAAATCATTACTTCAAATGTTGATAACTAATTGGTTTGAATTTATTAGTCTACAGTATAGATTGCTTAAAACTCTGAAACTTAATTTAGTAATCTAATATGATGTCAGGAAGTATTCATTGCTGTTAGTTATTTTTAATTTGTTTGATATTAATAAATACATGTAAACTTGGTTTTTTTGGGCATGCACAATAGTAGAATGTTTATTGCTTCATGTCTACAGAGCAATGGGTTAATTGAGAGATTTAATCAGTCTCTACAAAATATGCTTTGCGAGTACATACAAGAAAAGAAGGAGAAATGGGATGATTATTTGGACACTTGCTCATTTGCTTACAACACTTCAAAACATGAATCAACATAATTTACTCCAGTTTTCTTCCTGATGACATTGATGCTGGTGTAATCAAGGGCCATGCAATGAAGCTGAAATTACCAATTGTTCTCAGGAAACTGAAATTTAGCAGAAAGAGTCACAGCACAAAGCTTTACTGGAGGAAGTGCAGAAAAACATTATTTCTGCTCAGAAGAAACAGAAGGAGCAGTATGATAAGAAACACAGTAAGGCTGTCTTTTACAGTGTAGGTACACAAGTCCTGAAGATAGACTTCAGAAAGAAAAAAAGATAAGGAGGCAAACTACATTTCCCATGGGTTGGACCTTATTTGATCACTAAGAGTCTAGGAAAGGTTTTTATGAGCTACAATCATGTGGATAAGGTCGTGTTACCACAATTCCAAGAGTTAGCCATGTTCATATTAAAGTGTAAAAGTCATTGTCCTGTTCACCTTCAAGAAGATTATGAACACTGGAAAGCACCATTGGGTAACAGTTTCAAACATCAACTGCAATGATGAAGAAATACATGTCTATGACTGTGCATCGGTAATCCAACTAGTTCTCTATATTAACCGATTATACGCAAAATTGCGCACTCAGCCCTGGCCGTGTATAGCATGACATTGCCAGTGGTTATTGTGTGTATAGAGACGGCCGTAAACGAATGATTGTTACCAACAGGGTCTGTGCAAAAGTTAAATAGCTATATATTCATGTAGGGGAGGGATGCAGCGCATGATAAGGTCTTCCAACCTGATACTGCACACTCAGTGCACATACACGGCTATCAACACATCACTATGTACGTACATTCAGCGTTTGCTACCAACGCATCCTTAAGTATACTCAGCGTACAATCATATATGCACCCACACACAACACAAAGTCAGCTATACGTGCTACCACATAACTACATACATGTACGTATTACTCAATCAGAGACATTATATACAAATGATTATCTCTGGCTCGAAAGAGTTGCGTCAATCACAACCCACGGCGCGACAGTATACCGTATGCAGCCTTGTATATTGCACCTATACTAATCGATACTCGTCTGCACTCGACACGTGGGCAGTTCTTCATACGACTCGAATGCGGCGCCTGTATACGTCTCAGAACGAACACTTTGCTTCTACGTATGATATCGTGGTCTGCATATGGATTCGGTATATTTGTCATCACCTGTCTGCATACTCCCAGATGAACGCGCGTGCAGACTCTGTACACGTCATGTATTCGAGTCGTTTGAAATCCATTTTCTGTTCTGGCTAGTGCTCCAAACCCTGAACCACGCCAGCAATAATTCGGCAAACTTTAATCAAATTACAGCCAATACAACTTGGTCAAAAAATAATATTCCAAGCTGGCGATCAAAGTTTCCATCGCATCCTGGATTTTCCTGATGTAGTTACAGGGGCACTCTCCTCCTAGCAGAGGCCTCTTGGAAGGCGAGCACGAGCCTCTACTACTCTCGCGGCGCTTGTCGAAGGTTTCCTTACAAGCACACGCTAAAATATCACAAAGGTTAAGCCCAAAGAACTCAGCATTTACTTACTCTCTGACCGCCATGGTAGCTAGCTTGTGCTTTACAATGCTATCGTCGTCATCCCAGCGAAGCTTTTTCACTTGGCCGTAGCACACCCTGGCGTCGGCTAAAGAGCTGTGGTCAGAATGGAAAATTATAGCATGCGTTAACTCCATTGGGCCTACTCTGTGCCAGCGTTTCTTCTTTTGCCGGGGTTGGTCACCTTCGCCGTTTCAGTCCACTTGTCCTTGTTTGGTAAGAGAGGCCAGTTACTGGTAAGCAACACCGTATGTAAACTCACACAACTTACCAGGCCTAGACTGCTTCAGTCCGTTCGGTATGCCTTTACAAACTCCGCCTGACAACTGTTGTCCGAAACTCTTGGAACTCTTTATCTTGCACAGTTGCACCTGACTGATTCGTGTTATTGATCACAATCAACAATCCGATTTCTCTTACGTTGGGAACGGCTCCATTATTACTGTCTCCACAGATAGTCCAGTAGTCCAGCTTTCCATTCCTTCTATTTGGTTGGGAACTCAACCAAGTTGCCTACTTTTTTTGTTTCCTTTGCTCATAAATTGAAGTTCCGTAAGGTCTTCAATCCATAGATTGAAGACCTTACGGTCTTCAATCTATGCTTTGCTCGATAGTGCGTCCTCACCTCCATTAATGATCAACACGTGCCAAACTTCAAACCGAGCATGCGCAGATTATGATATCCATGGTTACACTTTATGCATTGAAAATTGTTTTAACTGCTTACTCTGCGCACAAAATAAGTATCTTCCAATACCTAGACCGTGCGGTAACGTAGAAACATAGGAGCACAGTTCTGAATGACTTTCTACTTGGGTCATGGCTATCACAGCTCTCTCAGAAGCAAAGATGGTTCTGGTCCCCAGGAAGATGACCTGATTGTCTGCTTAGCATCCCAACCAAACATGTTCCCAAGTCTGGTACGTGAGTAGAAACATAGGGGCAACAGTTCTGAATGACTTTCTACTGAGTTTCACAGCTGCACATGCATGGAGGTCAGAAACTTACATGCATGGACATCTAACACGCCAGCTCATCTCATTACAAGCGACATGTGCTTTATTGTTTCACATACCGCTTACTGGGACATATATATAAGCATGCGATTATCGATATTACACCCGTTTAATATGCGATAGCCACATATGTATCAGAAGTTCCCAATGCTTATCCCGGTATAGGGCTAATTAAGTTAAGCTTAGTAACTTACCTTTGTGTTCGAACTACTGTAGTACGTAGAAAGACACTGGCCGTAAGTCGATCGAGGTCAGCTCAAACATACAATGTATTATAGTAGCCACACCCATGCACTTATTCGAGAGTGCCAATATTCCTATTTGTTGCGCACTATTGTAATTTACGGGTTTATCTGCATACGGGTGCAGTACGCACCCAATGCTTGGCCCCCCTCATATCCATCTGCACACTGCTCTTGATACTCGAATGTCTAGGTACGAGTATGTATATTGGTCCGCACATGTGCATGTCTGGATATATATCTGCATACCATGGCGTGGGCAAACTCTGCATATTACTGCATACGATACTATGTCACGCAGGGCCACCTGCGATGGAGACTCGAAGCTCGCATTGGCGTACGCGCTAGCCATCGTGGTCGTGCCGCAGGTTGTGCTGACCTTGTCTAGCCTGCTGCTCATACTGGTTGCCGTTTCGTCTTTGGTGAGGAAAGTGGCGAAGAGGTTTCTCAAGCAACATCACTGGTTGGTGATAAGAGACATTATGCCGTTGGTGCCGTACCCGCTCGTTCATTCGCTGGTGTGGCTGGCGAGGCTGATAGATCTCTCTGTTGGGACTAAGCTCCGGCCATTCGGCATCGTCACTGAGGTCTTGCTCCAGAGTTGCTCCGTTATCCTTCCGTTGTCGCTGCTCGTGCGATCGAGCGTGAGAAGCAAACTGTGTCGACGAATTGACCAGATACCCCTGCAGTCGCCATGTGAAGATGTTAGCAATTATTCGTTGTACGAGAACTGAGTTTAACTGTTCCACTAACAGGATAATAGGACTGTTTACTGTACACTGATAGTTACTAAAGTGGACCAAGTTATGACAGTTACATATAGGACAACACAGTCCTCGTACGCATACATACGCGCGGTGTACGAGGTCGGATGAGCTTTTCATGGCCATAAGCATTATTACATTGAGCGGGCACTCTCTGAGTTGTTTGTAAAATACTGACAGATTTCTAGATCTAGATGCCTCTTACAATAAAGGTCCGCGGTGCTTTTAGGTGTTGATGCGATTTATGTACTTAGCGGGCCAGGACATCGGTTATCAGGTCTTTGCTTATGGGGTACGTAAACCATTAATTTCCCCGCGTTCAATGATGTGGCCGCCATTTATTAACAGTTATCAAAATTATTAACCATACAAACTAAACATGATTTATATACGGAGCTCGTTAAATAGTGGTTTCACCAGTATAATTTAATTTCAGTATGACGTAGTAATTGCATTGCAAACACTCTACATGTATATGTGGGATGCATGCATGTGTATCGACGTTACTGACTGTCTTAAAAATTTGAATGCTCTCCACGTGCACATGTACGCATCACACAGTATATAGTTCAGAGTGGACATCACAAGTTAAGACCCCTAGGTAGGATTTATATTTAAAGCGCCAAGCAAATATTGCCAGAGGATTACACACGTTACGCATCATTATATAATTTACAAATTCATGTGCCTGCGCAGGTGTCAGGCTATGGCTGCCATCAGATTTCTTGCGGTAACACTGACGCTTTGGTGGCTTCCAGAGGTGGCGACGTACACGTATCGCCCTCTGGGTAAGTTCGACGTCCCTCACCCGTCCTTCGTGGAGGTTCTCACGTGCAAGGAGGGCGCCACTCCGACACTGTGGATCACCGAATTTTCTCCGCTGTCCTCCGGAAGGATCTCAGCCGTCCAGAATCTCACCGCGCTGTATCCCGACTTCTCCAAGGCAGAGCCCATTGTCGTGTCTGATGGCTTCCTGTGGCCTAACGAGGTGGCACGTGCGCCAGACGAGCTGGGAGACTACCTCGTAGTGTGCGACGGATTCTTGGTACCTCTCAAGTCCACTGGAGGCGTCTACCTACTGGAATCAAACTGCACAGGTCCTCTTCACGCGGTCAATCGTATCGAGCTGACCACGCCCAAAACATCTTGGTTTTACCACATGACCCGATGGCGGGACATGAATGGGGACGGGAAGCTCGATCTCATCACGGCACGTGCCACCAAGCCCATCATCGGAAGCGCAGGTGGACAGCTCCTATGGTTGGAGCAGCCACAGACGGATCCGCTTAAGAATGTCCCTTGGGAGGAGCACGTGCTCGCAGACGGGCCCGACGTAATCTTTACGGTAGCAGATCTGGATCCCGCGGATAACGTGTTCGAGGTATTTGCCGCTGAGTTCTTTTCTCAAAAGCTCTCTGTCCTAACGATTAGTTCCACCAACTCCACCGTGATCGGATCACGCGATATTGATGTGACAATTGGCCCCGCCTATTGCGTGTCGGTTGTCGATTTGAACGCGGATGGTACAGAAGACCTGCTCGTTTCAAACCACGAAGGAGATGCAGGCGGCTCAGTGTATGGGTACGAAATCCCGCAAGACGTTCTGGGTGGTACCTATACGCGCCATCAAATCGCCACCGACTTTCCCGTGACCGAGAAAGGATCCAACCAAGCGTCCCCTGGGTTTGTGTACGCCTTCAGACCCAACGCTAACTACACTGGAAAGCCGTACATCCTCATTGCAGGAGACGGGTCACAGAGAGCTTACCTTCTTCAGCCGACAAGCGAGGAGTTCAGTTACAACCGTACGGAGGTGCTAGCCGTCAATGGTGTGGTCGGTACGGTGGGGATCGGAGAGGGGATAGGTCCAAATGGATGGACCGAATTCTTTGTACCGGATTATGACGAAGGCATAGTCTATGCTTATATATTTGATGATTGATCTGTAATTCTGAGCGTTGCCTTACATATATATACGATCATAGATAGTAAAGTACGTAGAGGGATTGGAAACGAACACCAATCAACGCGTGCAATCCTTGAAGTTCTGGTGCCCAGGCCATTGTGGATAAAATGGCGCTATGTTTAGTTTGATACTTAAGCCACTTATGTTAAATTCGTCTGATGACCTACTAGTAGCATAAAACGCTATCGTTCAGTACGATAGCAAATCATCACCCGTACCAGATATATAGTGCGCGTCTGTACAGAGATATGTCAATTATCATCATGTAGCTGGAGGTCGCGGCTGTTTCGGTCGTGACATTAGGTTTTAAAATTAGATTATATGATTGGAATTACGCGGTATTTCCAATTCATGGTGGACTCAAAGCTCATTAACAAACACCTAACATCGGAGACAGTTTATTCGCTACTTTTTGTCGGGATACAGGGTGTTATAGTTGAAATAAGTTAAGCACACACTCTACTTCGCACAACATCTATGACGCATATTAACACAACGATTCTAACTTCGAACCAGTGCTCGCGCATTTAATGGCAGTCTCATGGCGGGAAATTGTATCGTCTTTGCGTTCGTATTGTACGAAATCGCACTTATAAAAGTGGCTACTATTTGTTCTGGACTAACAAGCTAAGCCTGGGAAGCGATAATATGAATTCTACCATTTACTACATGCTTTCTATCAGTGAACAAAACCGATGGTTTACGATGAATATTTATACACACTGCTCACGGTACCTGTATCCTGGAAGACCTTTTGTATAGAGTTTGTGTGTGCAAGCTTTTCGTACATCACAAACAAACAAAGATCAAATAATCACAATCTATGCACACACCAATATTTTGCAAGCCTTTCATACAAAGAAGGATAGCCCTGAGATCCACCCCTCAGGATTTATGCTGCTCAAAGGTAGACACCTTCCAAGTGTTCTGTCTAGCCATATGACTGGTTTAGCCATTCCATGGAGAGATGCCTGTAATTTTTCATGGCTTGCTTATCAGCTTGTATATTTTATATAGGGGCTGTAATGGTCATAAGTCATTTTATACACTGCGGACAGGAAAGAACAGGAAAGTCTGGTATGGGGAGTACTCCATCGAAATTGTGGAGCACATAAATCAGTAATGCTTCAAAGGATAATACTAGCTATGCCACATGCACAGCTGCTATGTGCCATTGAGGAGCTGCAATGTCCTATTTGCTTTGGTGTATTGCGGCAACCAATACAGCTCCCATGCAATACGTTCGTGTGTGCCACCAGTCTAATAGAGTAAGTTACTTGGCTGGTACCATGCATGGTCCATGTTGTTATATGTCTTCACGTCCGGAATGTGCACTCATTAAAGCCTGCCTGTAGAATGGTGCAACTGTTGCGGTGTCACAGGAAATTCTGTCGAAAATATTGTCGCGGCGACAATATTTCCTAAGGAAATTGTGTCGCTTTAATTAAACGTAGCGACCATATTTCCTAAGGAAATTCTGTCACTCCCAGGAAATTCTGTCGCGCACATAAAGCATGCATATTGTGTCGCAAATTGTGACATGATTGAGCTAGAATTCACACATGCTCCTGCACAGCAAAAACAGATTGATGCATGTCACTACACTGCGCGACAGTATACCGTATGCAGCCTTGTATATTGCACCTATACTAATCGATACTCGTCTGCACTCGACACGTGGGCAGTTTTTCATACGTCACGAATGCGGCGCCTGTATACGTCTCAGAACGAACACTTCGCTTATACGTATGATATCGCGGTCTGCATATGGATTCAGTATATTCGTCATCACCTGTCTGCATACTTCAGATGAACGCGTGCAGACTCTGTACACGTCATGTATTCGAAATCCATTTTCTGTTCTGCATACTTGAAGGCTAATGCTTAAACCCTGAACCACGCCAGTCAGAATTTAACGGCAAACTTTAATCAAATTACAGCTGAAATACAACTTGGTCAAAAAATAAACAGGTATAGTTCCAAGCTGGCGATCAAAGTCTCCATCACATTTTCCTGATGTAGTTAGAAGGGCACTCTCCGCCTAGCAGAGGCCTCTTGGAAGGCGAGCACGAGCCTCTACTACTCTCGCGGCGCTTGTCGACGGTTTCCTTACAAGCACACGCTAAAATATTACAGAGGTTATGCACAAAGAACTCAGCATTTACTTACTCTCTGACCGCGGTGGTAGCTAGCTTATGCTTCAAATGCTATCGTCGTCATCCCCTTGGTTGGCCATGCAGCGAAACGTTTTCATTTGGCCGTAGTACACCCTGGCGTCGGCTCAAGAGCTGTGGTCAGACATAGCATGCCTACTGAGTAATCCACATGCACACATACAACGTACTATGCTCTTCGTAATGGCGTTCTATTGGTCGGCACTGTGCTTAAGAGAACAAACATGACGTAAGATGTAAACCTTTGTGACAACTTGAAACGCCGCCTCACTGCATCTACTGAATCACACACTTGTCCTGGTTTGACATAAGCAACACCGTATAGTGTACAGTGTAAACACGCACAACTTACAAGGCCTAGACTGCTTAAGTCCGTTCGGTATGCCTTTATAACCTCCGCCTGTCACCCGCGTTGTCCGAAACTCTTGGAACTCTTTATCTTGCACAGTGCATGCACCTCACTGATTCGTCAGCTATATAGTGATCACAATCAACAATCCAATTTCTCTTACGTTGGGAACGGGCTCCATTAGTACTGTCTCCACAGATAGCCCAGTAGTCCAACTTTCCTTTCCTCCTATTTCGTTGGGTACTCAACCAAGTTGCCTATTTTTGTTTCCTTTGCTCGATCGTGCGTCGTCACCTCCATTAATGACCAACATGTGCAAAACTTAAAACCGAGCATGCGCAGATAATGATATCAAAATTAATTTCTCAAATAGGCCTACAGGCTACACCCCGCTAGAAATAGTCACAGATGTAGGTATCAGAAGTTTACAATGATTATAGGGATCCAATAACTTACCTGTGAGTTCGAAATAGTACGCGACTCGGTCGAGGTAATTATAGTAGCCACACTCATATGCGTTTTCATGGGTGTGGTAAAAACGGCCTATATTCCTATTTATTGCGCACTATCGTAATTTACGGGCTAAAGTGCCGCTCGCGATATGGGTGCGGTACGCACCCGATACTTGGCTCCAACAATACCCATCTGCACACTGCACTGGACATTGACATATCTAGGTACGAGTATGTATATCGGTCCGCACACGTGCATGTCTGGATATGTATCTGCATACCATGGCGTGGGCAAACTCTGCATATTACTGCATACGATACTATGTCACGCAGTGGTACGTACCACTGCATAACGAAACCTCACAAGATCACAAAAATAGTCTCTCCGAAATATTCCACGCCATGCATGCGGTATATACAGTACGAACGTATTCTGATACCATGCATGAAAAATGATAAACATGTTACAATTCCGCGTATAATCGGTTCAACCAGATTGCAAGCATTGTTTGCACTCCCAAAGGCATTTATCAAACTTATCTACATCGATGTGCAAATGCAGCAAGGTTGTTATGACTGTGGGCTATTTGCAATAGCATTTGCTACTTCGTTGGCTTGAGAACAACCAGGTAGCTTCTTCTATGAACAAATAGCAATGTGGAAGCACTTAATTGAAAGCCTTGAGAAGCAAAATATTACTGCATTTCCAATACAAAAGATAAGACGCCATGGATCCAAAGTGAGGAACTCAGCAGATATACCATTACATTGTGTTTGCCGATTGCCAAAATTATACTGAAGGAATTAAAATGATTGAGTGTAGTTATTGTGGAGCATGGTATCATATTGACTTATGTGTGTCAGTATCTGCAACAACCACATACAAAGTACATGTAGGCTTGTGTGAGATGTAAAAGTTGAACTGATAATTAGTGCTGTTTCTTTGTCAATGATTGTCAATGATTTAGACTAAGTGTGCTTGTCCAATTAATTGTGTTATCATGTTTTCAGTCACGTTTATGAAGAAATGCATGCAACTATTTATATTTTTAAATTGGAAACATTTCGTCCCGGACCAAATGTCGTTGCCACATTTGGTCCGGGACCAAATATAGCAGCCATATTTGGTCCTTCCAGATGTAGCAATTCACATGTACACTGTACACAAAAACAATCACGTGTATGTAATCACGTGTGTGTTTTATTAACTAGCAGCTCAGATAAATCTGGTTCTCCGTATACTTGGTAGCCCGTAGCCGCTACACCACTCCCCCCAGAACCGAGATGAAGCGATGTGGTAGATTAACCTGGCGTCCAGACCTTGTGTGTAAGGGTAAAGGGATGTCTGAAAGGCTGTCAGGTGTATGGGACTGTGATGAGGTAGGTTGAACCTTCCTTGGAGGTCGTCCTCTGTGTTTGGCCACTGCTACTGGAACTTGAAATTCAGGATCTTTATGGGCGGGTTTTAATCGGTCCACCGAAACAGTATCTTTTCGTCCTCCTATGTCAATTGTAAAGTTTTTTTCACCTGGTTGAAGAACTTTGAAGGGGCCCTCATAAGGGCGCTGGAGAGGTGTACGATGTGAGTCGCGACATATAAATACATATTGAGAGTGTTGCAGGTCAGGTGGGATTGAGATGGGTGTAATCCCATGGTGGGAGGTAGGAATGGGAACTAGTGCCTGAACTTGCTCACGGAGACGCTGTAACTCGGAGTTGTGATTAGGTTGTGAAGTGTGAGCTGGGAAAAATTCTCCAGGTACCGTGACGGGGGCTCCGTAGACCAATTCTGCTGAGGAGCATCCTATGTCCTCCTTTGGGGCGGTGCGAATACCCAAAAGTACCCAAGGCAATTCTTGTGCCCACTGAGGACCTGTCAGACGGGCGTGTAGGGACGTCTTCAGATGGCAATGGAATCTTTCCACCAGACCGTTGGCTTGTGGGTGGTAGGCCGTGGTATGATGAAGTGTGATCCCTAACAACTTGGCAACGGATGACCATAACTGTGAAGTGAATTGGGATCCCCGGTCTGAGGACATGTCCATGGGAATGCCAAAACGTGAGATCCAATGGTATATGAGGGCCCGAGCGCAGGCAACGGTAGATATGTCATTGAGAGGGACTGCTTCCGGCCAACGGGAGAAACGGTCCACAATTGTCAAAAGATGGGTGAAACCATCGGAATGTGCAAGGGGGCCTACTAGATCCACATGAATGTGGTCAAACCGACGATGGGGCACATTGAATGTTTCCAAAGGACTCTTGATGTGCGTGTGGATCTTTGAGCTTTGACATTGGACGCATGTCTTCGCCCAACTCCCCACTTGTGAATTCATACCTTTCCAGATGAATTTGGAGGAAATGAGCTTCCGTGTGGCTCGTATAGAGGGATGGGACAGACCATGGATTAGGTCAAAAACTTTACGCCTCCAACTTACGGGCACTACTGGCCTGGCTTGTCCCGTGGATGTATCGCAAAGGAGTGTAATGCCCTGCTGCCCAAAAGGGACCTCCTTAAACAGTAGGCTGGTAGGGGTAGTCAAGTATGCCTGTATCTCAGGGTCATCTTTTTGGTCAGCTGCCATGACTGAATAGTCTATTCCTAATTGAACCGAGTCCAGGGTAGCTCTGGATAAAGAGTCGGCTACTGGGTTGTCCTTGCCTTGGATGTGTTGTATGTCAGTCGTAAACTCCGAAATATAGGAAAGTTGACGTTGCTGTTGATTGGACCATGGCTCTGATACCTTGGACATACAGAAAATCAATGGTTTGTGGTCTGTATATGCCGTAAATTCCGACCCTCAAGGAAATGACAGAAATGCCGTATGCCCAGATAGAGAGCAAGTAATTCCCGGTCAAATGCACTGTATTTCTGTTCTGGGGGTCGTAACTTTTTGCTAAAAAAGGCTAGAGGTTCCCAGGATTCGTCTGTCCATTGTTGGAGAACGGCACCAACGGCTCGATCTGAGGCATCCGTGGTCAGAGAAATCGGTGCGTCATGCCGGGGATGTGCTAGTAGTGTAGCTTTAGCGAGTGCTTTCTTGATATTGTCAAAAGCCTGCGTCATCGTATCGTTCCAAACCAAGGTTATGGTCTGGCTTGTAAGTGCTTCAAAGAGAGGGGACATCAACTGTGCAGCAGCCGGAATGAACCTATGGTAGAAATTTACCATCCCCACAAATTCCTGCAAAGCTTTGACGGTTTCTGGCTGTGGGTATTCTGTGATCACAGACACCTTGTCAGGTAGTGGTACGATCCCGTCACAATTGATGTGGTGGCCAAGGAAATCGAGTGATTCAACCCCAAACTTACATTTTGAAACATTCACCACCAAACCATAGTCTTTGAGACGTTGAAAAAGCTGATGAAGGTGGTCCAGGTGTGTATCCTCATCTTCACTAGCCACCAGGATGTCATCAATGTAGACAAAGGTATAATCCAGGCCTTGGCAAACAGTGTCCATCAGTCATTGAAAAGCCTGTGCAGCGTTTTTGAGGCCGAAAGGCATCCTGAGGAATTCGTAGAGGCCGAAAGGGGTGATGATGGCGGTCTTTGAAATGTCCTCAGCAGTGACTGGGATTTGATGATAGCCCCGTACCAGATCGATTTTTGAGAAAATTTTCTTGCCAGCAAGTTGTGCTGAGAAATCGTGGATATGTGGCACTGGGTACTTGTCAGGTATGGTGATGTCATTAAGGCGCCTGTAATCTCCACATGGGCGCCAGCCTCCAGATGCCTTAGGAACCATGTGCAAGGGTGATGCCCATGGGCTGGATGAACGTCGAATAAGACACATAGCTTCCATGTTGGCGAATTCTGCTTTGGCTGCTACTAGTTTGTCAGGGCAAAGGTGACGGGGGCGTGCATGGACAGGTGGGCCTTTTGTGGAGATGAAATGCTCTACTGTATGTTTGATGGCTGCCTGTGTGAATACAGGCATGGTTATCTCTGGGAATTTTGACAGCAGTGTGTTGTACTGGTTGCTTGTGACAGCATTTAGATGGAGTGCCGGAGTCCTAGTTGCTCCGAGGGGAACGGAATGATATGTCTCTGCATCCACAAGTCGTCTACCCTTGAGGTCGACTAGAAGGGAGTTTGATCGTAGAAAATCTGCTCCCAATAAAGGGCGAGACACATCCGCAATGGTGAAACTCCATTGATACCCTTTGGACGCGAACTGGAGGGGCACTATACGACTTCCATATGTTTTGATTGTAGTACCATTGGCCGCTGACAGCAATGGTCCCTGTTTATCATGGGTATTGCGTTTGTCCGAAGCTGTAGCGGGAATGACGCTGATCTCAGCTCCGGTATCTACTAGGAACTGTCGTCCCGAGATTTTGTCCCAAAGGAAAAACAGGCCCGTGTTATGGCTAGCCGTCATGGCCACTATCGCCTGTTCTTTTCCCGACCAAGAACAGGGTTTGGTGCACTTGCGGGCGGCCTGTCCGAAACTGCGATGGTAGTAGCATAAATAGTCAGCCGTGGGAGTAGTGGGATGTTTAGCTTTCAGTTTTTGACTTGAGAGGCGTCGTTGAACAGCGTTCGTGCTGAAACTCATATCTCGGCTCGCCCAAAGAGCGTCCGCCTTTTTCGCTAGGTGTCGGTAGTCGTCAGCTTCTGAGTCAACCAACTGGACTCGTATATCTTCGGGGAGGCGTTCGAGGAAAAGTTGTTGAAATAGGAAACAAGGAGAATGGTCTCCTAGGAGGGCCAACATCTCGTCCATTAAGACAGAGGGCTTGGTGTCACCCAACTCGCGGAAATGAAGAAGGCGAGATGCTCGTTCCCTTTCACTGAGGCCGAACGTCTCGATAAGACGGGTCTTCAACGCCTCGTATTTGTCGTCGGCTGGAGGGTGGCTAATCAGGTCTAGAAGACGAGTGGCCGTAGGTTGGTCAAGCGCGGCGAGGACGCAGTAATATTTTGTGTCATCTGCAGTGATTTTGCGCAAGTTGAATTGTGCTTCTGCTTGCGCAAACCAAACTTCGGGTTGCGAAGACCAAAAGGTTGGAAGCTTAAGCGACACCGCATGTTAAACGTTAAACGTCTCAGGGTCACCACTGTAGCAATTCACATGTACACTCTACACAAAAACAATCACGTGTATGTAATCACGTGTGTGTTTTATTAACTAGCAGCTCAGATACATCTGGTTCTCCGTATACTTGGTAGCCCGTAGCCGCTACACAGACACAATATGGATGCGATATTTGGTCCTCGGGCGGACATAATATGGCATGGTGCGACCGAATATGGCAGCCGCATTCTGTCCGGTAGGACCAAATATGGCAGCCATATTAGGTCCCGGACCAAATTTGGCAGCCATAATCGGTCCGCCGGACAATTTTTAGGTAGGACATTTTGTGCCGTGACAGTATCATATGGAATGTGAGCTATCCATTCCACAAAGAGCAGTGAAGTCAAACGGCAAGTGTGGTTCTGCAGAAATAGCGTAGGCTGAAATGAAGTTAAAACATACCCACAACCTATTGTTGTATTCATTGTCATAATCCCAACTTTTTTTTTTGTCTATACGTTAGTACAGACTGTTACATAGGATATTTTTGGCAGAGTAGGATAATATTTGGCAGCAAAGATTTATCGTAGGATAGATTTTGGCGGATTATTTTTATCCCACGGGATGAAATTTGGCAGCAAAAATTTATCCTAGGATCAATTTTTAATTTTTGCCGTGACAGACCCCACGGCGGGGGCGGGATTAGCCTCCCTCATCGCCGAACCGGCTAAACCGACGAACCAGATCCAGCAAGGCCAACCACCGCTAGGCTCGCAATCATTCGACCCGGCGTCGAGATTACCGGCGAAGATCGTGACACGAATCGAGTATCTCGAATTCGTAGAGAACTGTTGCAAGACGCGTGGGCGGCCGAAGCGACAGAGTCGAACCAGCTGTTCAAACCACACGGGCGGAGAGCACCAGTATCGAACATTTTAGTGTGGGCGGAGTGCTTCTAGGGGATGGCAGCCATCCTGTCTAAGATATACCCAACGAAAGCCCCAGAACTATTCGCCTACTCACATATAGGATATTTCATGCCGCTCGGAATTACGAGGGCCACGCGTGGGTAGCCTACGATACAGTTTATAGGGGTCAGGTGGCATTCAGACGCTGATCCCAGGACGATCAGGCGTTATACAACGAGGCCTTCGCGGGACGGGTCAAACTGAGCGCGAGATGCAAACACTGCCTAAGCAAGCACCAAGCCGTAGAGACATGCCCGGACCTACCTGTACTGCCGTTCGCCTTGCTGCTAATGCCCGCGA
The DNA here is from genome assembly GCA_013339895.1 of Ephydatia muelleri. Taxonomy (NCBI): domain Eukaryota; kingdom Metazoa; phylum Porifera; class Demospongiae; order Spongillida; family Spongillidae; genus Ephydatia; species Ephydatia muelleri. The sequence goes on from JABACO010000014.1 coordinate 3,132,603, forward strand.
CCTTAGCGAACGCACCCGCAGCGACAGCCACCGCCTCCCAGCTCCGCCCGACCCATGGTTGCCGAAGGCCAGCCGGCCTGTCAGGCCGGCCTGACAGGCCACGGGCTTGGCCTGACCTGTCAGGCCAGGGGTCTAGCCTATCAGGCCGGACCACGCCCACCCTAAGCATCATGCAATATGTTAGGCGGGCTTCTGATTGAAAACTCAATCATCAACTATTATTACTTTTCATTGGTGTATACAAATCCTTCATCCTAATTACATTTTTATATTCACAGTATAATAATATCTTATTGCGGAGGATTTGGTGCAACCAATAAATACGAATTCGAAGTACTGAAATGACTTTACACCTTCACCAAATGCATGATTGTCATAATTAATAACTGACAAAAAGCAGCAGAATTCAAATACATTGTATTCATGTGTAGCGACTGAGCAAGAGTGTACATAATATTGGCTTAATGCATTTGAAGCAGCCATGCATTATGCTTTAACATATTGATGCTTCCAGCCGTTGGGGAAGTAGATTCCATCGTTGACGCTCCTCATACCAATAGGATAAAACTGGGGGGGCTATCGCCCCCCTTGCCTCCCCCCCCCCCCCCCCCCCCCCCCCCCCTGTCTACGCCCTTGCAGTGTAAGTAAGAAATGTGTAGATCGCAACCATGTATGCATGCAAATACTTGCTGCACTTATGACCTTATAAGTACATGACATGTTTGGTTACTTTACAACTGTAGTGCTTATGTTTCTTCTGAAGAGCACATTGTTCAGATGACTTCACTAATGCTATTTACTCCCAGAACAGGAATGTGTATCCCACATTAGTGTAGAACATCATGTTTAAAATGCCAGTTCACTCCATCTCCATCTGCTTTTTTCCAGTTCAAAATAAGTATGGTAACCGTTTGTTACAACCGTATATGCAAGGTAAAGATGGACACACAAGATGTACGTGCACCCCAGTGCCCCTCCTGGGTTTGACTTCAGCATCTACATGGCTGGTTTACATGCATGTCACTGAATTGCATGTATGTAAATATACAACATCATGATGGTATTCAAAGCGATTCTTTGTAATAACACAACGCTGACATGCATCACACAGACGATTCTATGGTTGTGTGACAATGCATGTATATATGCACTTGGCGTTCAAAGAGTTAAAGAAACCTCTTGAAATGCATTTCACTGAACATTAGACTGTCGCAAGAACTGGGGGAAGTAAATTTTCGCACCATGCATGTGCTAAGAGTTTCATGGCTTTATCCTGCTCGTTTTTTTGTGAGAGGGAGATGTAAAAATGCTGCTCCAGCTGCGATTTCTTGGCTGTTAGAATTGTCTTTTCTTTTTTGGAACAAACTACTGAGTCTTCTTTTAATTGATCCTTGTGATTCCGTTCAATGTGCCTAAAAAGAGTAGAGTGTTCCCTGGCGAACGGCTTGTGGCAATAGACACACCAAGCTTTACCCGCGTAACTTTTCTCCTTCGATGTATGGACCTTGAAATGGGACCAGACAGCGATGTGTTAGTGCTACCGCTAAGCTTTCGCATCGGTACAAATCTAACAAGCCCTCGGAGTTTTATTCCCACAGATCGAGGTTAGGACAAGGTTTGAGGTGATGAGTGGAAGGCAGAGGAGTGTTTAAAGATGATGGACCAGGAGAATTGTCGATCGACATAGCGGAGGCATTGCATGCGTATCAATTAATTAAACACCGAATAATTTATAATTGATTGGCCTGACAGGTCGGCCTATCAGGCCAGGCAGTCAGGCCGGCCGGCCTCAGGCCAGACCCCTGGCTGGCCTACGGCAACCCGAGAGATCTGCTGGAAATTTAACACCAATCGGTGCCTTTACCGGTGTCATAGGGTATACGGTCCGGCCCAATTTTCGGTCCGGCAGACCGTATTCCTTTAGGGAATACGGTCCCCCCCCGGACCCAACTCCCTAGGGAATACGGTCCGTCTAAAATATTGTACATCCAGGGAATACAGTCCGGGGGAGGAGGCGGACTCAATTCCTTGATAGAATGGAGATTTGATTTTGACGACCCAGTTTATAGCGTGTATAATTAAAAAGAGAAATCGATTCTAACCGAAATCGACATGCACAGGACAGAAGTTCTAATTGATAATGAACGTAAAAGGAGAAATCGATTCTCATCGAAATCGCAACCGTTATGAAAACAATGTAAACACAGGACAGAAGTTCTAATTGATAATGTTATATAATGAAAACAATTTAAAACCAAGACAGAATTACTTTCACGACATCATGTAATTTATAGCTAATTTATAAACACAAGACAGAATTTATATAATGAAAGCAATTTAAACTCAAGACAGAGTTATATAATGAAACCAAGATAGAAGTTCTTTCACGACATCAGATGTTTAATGTAATGAATAGCTGATTGTTCATACGATGTTTCTGGACTGTGGTTCATCCTTTGCAGGAGCGTGATCATTAGCTACAATGTAAAGAATAGCTAGATTCCTATTTGTCACCTCAAATGATTTTGACATCCTTTACCTCAGGGTAGAGGACATCCCAAGCAAGGGTATTTGCTTGAGGGCCCTTAAAACCTTTCATCAATTGCAATCCCGAACAAGAAGTGTTGGACTGCCTCTACCTGTGCGATATAAGAATTTTTACAGTGCTCAGTCTCAGACGTTCATAACATAACCTATACCATTCCACGGCCTTCTTGTTCTCAGTCTTAGTGCGCATGCACGTGATTTATTAAGATATGTTTAATCTGCCTTTTGCAAACCATGCACCATGTATATTGACAGAACGTGTACCACAAATTTAGCTCGGCAATGTCATAATATTTTTAATTGGTGATTTAGGATTTGTAGGCACCAATTTACTAAAAGTATGTAAATAAGGGATTTCGTATATTCTCGCAATTATCAAATATAATTTGACAAATGCTGTGCCTAATTGGCGCCTACAATTCATACATAACCAATTTTATACATTTCATTTCTCTCATAGCTTGTCTGTGAGTGCATTTTTTTATATGATGAGTGCTAGCCATGCAGCAATTACGATGGTTCATGTCGAAAGCTTTCATAGAACATATACTGACATGTGTGTACACTGGAACACATGGTTGGGATTTCATTTTTCATTTTGTAACCGAACACTAGATGAGCCAACATCGCTTGCGCGTCCTAATACCAGTTCAGATACTACTGTAGCGTCTGCTAGTATCGGTCAGGTAGGATCTTGATGCAACTGAACTAACAGGCATACTGTTGGGGTGGATCACTGAACCCCAATCTTTCCTTCTACTGTCCCCTGTATAGATTCCTGAATCATGGGCGGGATAAAATGTATGGTGTGGTGCAAGGTGCTAATTAAGAATTGTTATTCGTGTACTTTATACTTATAAGTGGTATAGAAGCCGTACTATGGTATGGACATATAAATTATTGAGCAATTCTGTACATAGTGTTTTCACCCTCTGGAGGCATGGAAAAAGAAGCGAGTAAGTTCTATACTGGCGCCGCGTAAGGATTGATATCGACGATTGAACGGATTCTTAGCTGTATTGAATTATCACACGTACAGGCGAGCGTACAGGTAAGATTAAAATACTATTTGCAGTTAATCGTTTCATGACCGTTACCCCGGTAGCGCTCTACTCAGTTTGGTCTATTAAACGCTCCTTCCTTACTTCGCAATCAATGAACAGACTACGTGAACTGACGAGTGTGTTGGTCACTTAGATTTAGCGATAACATGAATTGCTGTGTTTTCTGGCAGTCTAAGTTTCTACTCGGCTCTAAACTAGTTGCGTCAGGTCATGTTGCAAACCCATATACCAAGATTTATGTTCATCTGGTCCCATGGGTACTAGTAATAGGGGGAGGATGTAAAACTGTTCTTTCAGTGTGTTTCAAAGGTGCATTCTTACTAATGCACAACTCTCGGAGGAAGACTGGTAACAATGTGTTTCTATTGGAGAGAATCTGTGTGTTAATTTAAGGTCAATGTACATGTATCATGTGTGCTTGTACTTACTCTCAGATGATATATCCATTCTTATAGGGTGTAGTTGCACACCTCTCCAAGGTGATTGGAGACCATGCATGTATTCTCATAGGTCAGTGTGCTTGAATCTGTGTGTTAATTTAAGGTCAATGTACATGTATCATGTGTGTTTGCACTTACTCTCAGATGATATATCCATTCTTATAGGGTGTAGTTGCACACCTCTCATCCCATTTCTTTTTCTCTTCACACAGGACCTGGTGTATAAAGGAAGTATGCAGTCACACTTAGAGTGTGCCTGGTCGATTTAACCGCTAATTAAGTACCAAGTTTTTGAGGGCCCATGCAGCTTAAAGCTATGTGTCCCTGTATCTCTTCTCATCTCACTTCCTTTTCCTACCTCCTCCCCCTCTGCAGAAAATCTCTGGGCACACGAGCAGCGTTATTTGTCTGTGAAATTCACTTTTTATCATGTACATGATTGAAAAACACTTATGCATCATTCTCTAAACAATAATGGCTGAAGTGTACTAGTTTTATTTTCTTTTTTACAGGTACGAAATTGAGTTTATCCAGTACCCTCATCTCTCTTATGTTCAGTTAACTATTATATATTTTCATTTCTTTAATCTTTATTTCTACTTTGTTTGCACTACGATTTGATAATATAAACAGTGTTAATAGTGCTGCATGTATAGTTGCCGACCTGCACGCGATCCTTTTCGAACCAAATGGAAAAATAGTAACAAGACAGACCGAAGAAAAAGGTTAATCAGTTGTTACAGAAGCTGCATACATGTATATAGTTGGCGACCTGTGATCATTGTGGCTTGTGATTTTCGAACCAAATTTGCTGTTACAGACCGAATTGAAACTGCATACATAGTTGACGACCTACAGCTTTTGCTTTTCGAACCAAATGTTACGTGCATGCAAGGGTTGGAAATATATTTAAAACCAGGGAATACGGTCCGGGGGGGGGGGGGACTTAATTCCCTAGGGAATTGAGTCCGGTTAATTGGTTTTGTACAACCAGGGAACTCGGTCCGGGGGACCGTACTCCCTAGGGAGTTGGGTCCGGGGGGGACCGTATTCCCTAAGGGAATACGGTCCGCCGGACCGAAAATTGGGGCCGGACCGTATACCCTATGACACCGGCAATGTAGGCATACCCACGCCTGCAGTGTGTGCTCTGGCGGCGCTAGCGTGTCCGACGTACCGGCAAGACCCATACCCACGCAGGGATGTAAGACCGCCAGTATAGGAGGGGACCCCGGCTATCCTCGATCGCATACGGGTCCCTGTAATCATCTCACAAGGAGGGTCGCCTTCTATGGGCGGTTGCGTCACTCTGTTTTTTCGGGTTCTTCCGCCTTGGGCACAGAATTCAGGGGGCCCAGCCGAACTGGTATGGGGTGACGTCACTTTCGACCACCCTTCACACCCGTCGATCTTGAAGGTACTAAGTGCGACCAATTCGAGAAGGGCGCGGACGTCTTCGTGGGACGGTCCAACAATGCCATCTGTCCGGTGTCAGCATGCCAGGCGTATATCAACACTCGAGGTTCCCAACCTGGATACTTATTTCAGGACACAGAGGGCAAGCTCTCACTGAAACCCCGGTTCATCGCCGAAATGAAGAAAGCATTAGCAACGATAGGACTACACAAGGAGGACTACACAGGCCGCATCGGCGCTGCTACGACGGCGGCATCGGTGGGCATGGAGGATTCCACTATCCAGCTGCTGGGTAGGTGGACCGTGGAACAGCGCGGCGTTCCTCGCGTATATATTAGGACACCAAGGGCCCAATTGGCCGCGGTAACGACAACGCTAGCAGGTCTACCGTAGCACATGAGGTGCAACCCGCTTCCCGCGGGCCGGACGAGCTACGCGATCCAGCTATGCGATGACGGTTAGCGAATACGGGTCTGTAGAGATGCATTACGTCATGATCGATACCCTGCATGGAATGAGTTTACTAGGATACCCTGCATTGAATGAGTTTACTAGGATACAACCTTGGAGGGGTGTGTCTCGGTGCCCCTCGACTTTGGGGAGATGATCCACCTACCTCTCGACGTAAGAGGGGGCGGATCCTCTCACACACCCCTCGGTCCGGCGCGGGGCCTGAGGGGCGCTACCCAGGCACCCGCCAAAATTAGTACAGGTTTTACGACTCGCTGTCATAACCATGACGCCATAATCAGGGGAAAGAAATTAATGTGTGTTTTTATGTAATATTGTGTACGTGCATTTATTATTATCATACATATTGAATATCGTGCATGTTATTATCTTTCAGTATTAAAATTAAACGTTGTATAAATACGTCCGATAACTAAGCAAATAACAGCTGAAATGATCATCATCTTGCGTTGAAGGGAAAATGTATATCACTGTAAAAAGGCCATTTTAAACAGCTTCCGGCGTTGACAGTTTCAACTTCTTGGTAATAACGTCATCCGGAGTTAAGCCGTCCTTATTCTTTGGCTTTGTCCACCAATTAATAGAAGCACCCGTGAGCTTATCGTTCAGGCTGTTCACGTATAGGCTATTGATGGCTTGCCGGCCCGTGTTGAACTTCCGTCTTTCAGTGACAGAGTAAAAAATGCCTGGGGCCTCGACCCTGACCGTGTTTGTGACACCCTTGTGCGTACACGAGAACTCTTCTCCAATCAAAAGATCCACTCGCTTCCGTTCGGATGGTCTCTCACGTATGTGGCTGTTTCCGTTCGGGACGGGATCAACCAAGTCGAAATCTGAGACGCTTTCGTTGCTTTCAGCGTCCCCCGATCCTATCGACACACGGGTCGACACCGGGCTCGGACCGTCTAGCACCACGCTAGAGTAACCAAGTGATTTCATGAAACCCATCAGTCGGTCGCAGAGAGTCTCATTCCTGTCCTCGAACCAGTCTGGGGTGCTGTCGATGCGATCGTCTGCCAAGATGTGGTAGAGGGCCGACTTCACGTCGCCGCACTTATCTCCGACCATCCAGGCCGCCATGAGGCTGCACACGATGGGGCCTTGCTCCTCGTGCTGGAGGGCTTTGAGATCGCAAGTGATACCGATCTTCTTCTCTGTCACGCCCTGCAGCGAACTGCCAAGTTTGTGTACATACTGCGCGATATACAGGTACATTATTCTGCGATCGCGTGCCTTTATTACACCTCTGTAAGCCAAAGTTGCGGGGGAGAGGAGGTTAGAACACAAAGAGAAGATGGAAATCGAAATGTCCATTTACCTAGGTCGCTGGATCTAGATCTGAATCAAGTGACTGTGTACAACGAAGCTGTCTGCTCGTTTCAACTGACTGCGAGTCACGTGACGTGGCATCAACAGTGACGTCACAAATCCAACGAGCTCGTGATTTGCGATCACTACTACATCTTTACTGCTGCAGCATTACTGAGTAGTTCCAACGCCTCTCTGGGTGTGAATTGTCGCCTCATCTGAAACAATGGGAGGCTAGTTTCGTTCCCAGACTTACATGACGTAACGATTATCGCTGTAAACAATGATGCATGTTTATCCGCTACGTCATGTGGGTCTGGGGACGAGACTAATGGACACAGCGATGCATGATAGTACTTGACTACAAGTCTGAAGACGCAGAAGTTACTCTCGAACAGAGGATAATAAGGGGCGGCTCGTGTACGCCTGTATATGATGAGGTCCTGAATTGTGTGAAAGTGTTTTTGTTCTATCTATGACTCCAATTGATGCACACCTGATTCATGGCTAGCTGCAAATGAGCGGCGCATTTCTCATTTATACTCACGATCTGTTGGTCGAAGATTTGCGTTGCTACTAAAGCGCTGGCCAGTATCAGAATTACATCTATCAAACAAACTAGTTCCATGGTGGTCTACTCATTTAAACATTTTTCATAAAATTGCTTATATCTTACTGCATCGCGGGTTTTTTTAGATAAAAAGTGGTATATATAGCTTCGAACTTACTTTTGTCCCGTGTTGCTGCAAAATAATGATACTGTTTTGGGGGCATCCAAAACAACTTTCCGATTCAGCTGTTATCCTTCTGAGGCTGTTACATGTACGTTGACCTATTACATCAGGGCCATTATTTACTAATAGTTACTAAAATGAAATTCTTTTCGTGAAAAGGGTTCTAGAAGAATGTCATTCCTCTACAATTATTACGCACTTAGAATTGAACTATCTGTCATGGAGTTGTAAGGCGTTGAATTTTTTAAAATTAGCCATACATTTCAACGCAAGCATTTCATTGAGCAAAACAATGCCCTAATAAACAACACAATTGCGAATTTAATGATCAAGGTGCTAAGACTTCCTTACCTTTTTTAAATACGTCATAATGACATCATTATGGTTGCCGGCTGGAACCAGGCCTCCCTACGTTTCTAATATGAATGGCAAAAAAAAAAGTGAGAGCAAAAAAGTTTGATACAAGGATATGGCCATAAAAACTTCAGGCGGTTCAATTTGATAGGTGAATTATGCTTAGTCAAAACTAGTATTTATATTCATGGAGCTGGAGGTACATATACTGTGTAAGTTCCAATTATGCATGTCAGGTGTTCCTGCATTGCTTGGTATATGTCCGCTTCCCAAGTCTGATCGATGTGCTCATAATGGAGTATTTGTCTTTTGTTACGGTTTTCTGCAATTGTTGTATTTTGTTGCACTTACATGTATGTGGTGACTTGCATGAAATAAAGCATCTTTTTACTTTACTAGGAGCCATTATGCTTAACGTCACTATTGGGGTATGAAATATGTATTTATGAATGTGCAGTTATTTCATACCACAGTACAGTAGTGACATTAATCATAATGGCCTCTAGTAATTATTTAAGCCATGCATTGTATGACTTCAAGGTCTTACATGTACCTGTTTGCAGCTCCAATCACTGTGGTGGGACAATGTGACTTACAATGGGCCATAACCGTGGGAGTCAAAATAGGTGGAAGTATTGAGAATGCGGGACCATTGTGATAATTAATTGATGTTGAAATTAATTTTACAGCTTTGGTCATGTACATATGCTGTGAATTACATGTTTGTCCTTGCACAAACGAAATCATCAGATATACTGTAGTACATGTACATATATACATGTATTTCACACTTCCCTCTCTTTTACTCTGGCTAGATTGTCAACAAATCAACCAAAAAAGGTATATATCTGGACAGAAGCATTAATTTCGTTATGGGACTGGATTGGGAGAAGAGGGGGTTAATTGTGTATCCTTTCTCGGGGATAATAGTGTATGGAGAGTTCTACAAGAGGGCCATATATATAGTAGTGATTATGGTGTCTCTCTATGTATATTTAGACGCTGCCTATGCAAAGAATTCAAACACAGGGAATTGGTACCTGTTCCATAACAGACATGTGGAGCAGGTGCCCAAGTAAAAATAGTGGTAAGTGTGGGGAGCTCCATTTAAAGACTTCGCACAGCATTTTACTAGCTGTGCAAATTGCACCTTCTTGTTTCTCTTATACCTCTGTAGCTTATAGGTGTAGACAAGATTGAAAATTGAAGATTATAATTCTTTCTTTTACAACGTTTTCTGTGAAGTGCATGTTCTAATTAAAATGTTATTCATGTGCTTTTGATATTGGTAGTTGTTGTGGTATGGGGCGCACATGTGTGTTTCTTACTCTGACACTGACAGTCCTCTCATTCTATCTACACTGCAAGGCCCAGACTTGCTTCTGCTAGCCAAGCGCTTACTTATCCTTTTCTGTTATTTGTATTATGGCAACTTTGTTACTATCAATAGCAAATTCAACTAGGCTCATCAGCTGTGGTGTGTGTGTGTGTGTGGGGGGGGGGGGGGGGGGGGACTGTCCTTGCTTCTAAAGAATAAGATGAAGGGAGAATAGTGTATAGAGAGAGTTTACAGAGAGGTCACAGTGGGCTATTTATAGCCTGTTATATATGTATATTGGAATTATTAATAAATAAGTTATTTGAAGTATATATGACGGATTTGCCGCATTTCTTCTACAGAATCTAGCAAGGCATCTGCCGGCTAGTCCACAATTCTTGATTTCCACCCAATGCCTTCAATCAGCTTTCCTGTTCCAGTCATGCAACCTGAGCTTTGAAAGGAGACCGATTTTAATTGAGTCCTTTGGATGGCTAAAACAACTTTCCCATGTCTGCAACATGTTGTTGAGAATTTCATGATGCAGCATGTTGTTCAGAATTTCATGACTAGAGCATGTTATGAACCTAACATTGGAATTGCCCTTCAGCTTGGTAGTATCGGTATGTCGAAAGCCACTCAGTTTATTTCTGATTTGAGGGATGAATGTATCAAGCTCTCCATAGCTGGTGATAGGGTGTGTAACCTCCCCTTGCATAATGAAAATCGATTTTTTCGAATACTTTTAAAACACTAATCGATTTTTTAGGTCTTTGTGGATCTGAAAATCGAATGCTTTAAAAAACAAAATCAATTTTTCCGAATAGGTTTTACCAAATTTCCTGCCGAATACCTAGGTTATTCAGGTTATGGTGCTTGTGTTATATATGTAACTCTAACTATCTGTTGAAAATCATATCCGGATATTAGGATAAAACGGTATTCGGAATTGTCGATGCTGACGACGAATACCTGAGTACCTCCGAATGGAGAAACATAAACCGGTTATTTCGAATAGATAAAATTCACTAATCGATTTTTCCGAGTAATGCTAAATTGCTATTCGAACGGATAGGTTTTTGCGAATATCCGAATAACCCGAATAACCTGATGACCGGTTACACACCCTAGCTGGTGATCTATGGAGAGGCAATGGAATGGCTCTTTATGGATTATGCGGCCATGAGATTGCTCGCAACTAGGAGATGAAAACCATGCTTATTGCAGCCTCTCCTTGTGGTCATGAAAGGCATACAGGAGAGTATATTGATAAAACACTTCATGCTAGTGAGCATAAAGCACAGCTTTTCAAACGTGTTTATGACAATGCGGGTAGCCACATAGAGCTAGCTTGGGATAAGGATAAAGCCATTCAATGTTTAGATCACACTCTGGAGCTCTCTGTCAAAATGTTTACAAATGAATTACATGTAGAGACAAGCCTTCACAAGCCTCGAGGGTTAGCAGTGCACTTTAATCATTCTACCATAGCAAAGAATGCACTGGCAGACATACAGAAGGAAATGAACATGTACTTGATCAGGATGTTAAGACTCGGTGGTGATCAGCATTCAAAACTCACAAAATAGATGTATTGCACGATAATCAAGCCCCAGTGATGTTTTATGATGTGAGAAACGCTAGAAATGGTAGACATTCATATTAGTCAAACAGCTGATGAACTATGGTAAATATCCCGTGTGGACCCATCAAAATATTTTGTTCCCAGAGTTCGCAACTCAGTGTCTGTTTGTTTTTATAGTTGTTTTATAGGGTGCGCAAGTTAATGCACATTTTGCGTAAGCATCCATTCTCCCAGAATATTAATCACTTCTTTGTTCCGCCCATTCTCCACCCACGAAGCTATAACCGTTCGCAACTGAGTGTTTTTTTTTTCTTTCTTTTTTTGTCTGAGTCTATGACTCTATAGCAATACGGGTCAAAGAAGATGAGTTATCACTTCTTATGACGATCGTACTATGGGATCCAAATGAAGGGTTGTCAGCCTGATTGGTTGTTGCCACCTCCCACCTCGCGGACGCATGACGACGCGCGTAAGGATTACTCACTCGCATTACCCTTCGCTACCCACCCTTCCCTAGAGTGTATTATAAAGCTTTCCACATTTGCTTGCTAAACTTCATTCCTGCACGCCCACTGCAAGGATGCTATATCTCACAGTTTTCAGCTCACTTAGCACGTGAACATGCACTACGAACTTGCATTGTTACCTGACACACACACCTACTGTACATTTGCACACACACACACACACAAACACACACACACACACACACGCACACACACACATACACACACTACAATGTGTGACAAAGAACATTATGCAATACCATATGCATAAGCCTTTCCTATGCGCTCCATCATGCACCTTTCACACACACACATACACACACACACACACAAAAAACACACACACATACACTTACATAGAGTACACTTGAATTGTTATGTGAATGGAATCTTGTGCGCAACACAGCTGCAGCTCATTTACAATACACTTGCACATATACACACACACCATGGCAAAGCATTAAACCTGTCTAATGATGGTACACTCTATACACACACACACACACACACACACACACACACACACACACACACACACACACACACACACACACACACACACACACACACACACACACACAAGCTCATGTACATTGTATGCAAGGTCTGAACCTGTTGTCTGCACATACACTTACATTCTATTTCATTGAACTGCTCGTACGCATGTTTAAGAGGCCACTGATTCTATTCTCAATTTCTGTATGGGACTGGGATTTTGTACTCGTAGCGTGTCGCTCTCTATTGTTTCATATGGTTGACACCTTCTGCATGTGGAGCTCCCTGATGACTGGTTCTCTATAACATGTATCATGCAACATGAGACTCACAAAACCTTTCGCTGAGAAGGTGTGAAATAATGTTTTTGCATTTCATTAAACCTAGCTAACATTCCCGCTCAGCTTTTGTAGATGCAGATGTAGTATTACAAGTAAATAAAAACATTCTCTAACGAGAAAGTTGTTGGTATATAGGATTGACCAATGGTGGTGTAAAAAGCACGGAAACAAGAGTGACAGAAATTTGACTGGAAAATTGAAATAGGCCTATATTTAGCCCATTATTCAGGCATGTACTGTTATAACGTAAGTGTGCTAAATGTAGGCCTATTTCAATTTTCCAGTCAAATTTCTGTCACTCTTGTTTCCGTGCTTTTTACACCACCATTGGTCAATCCTATATACCAACAACTTTCTCGTTAGAGAATGTTTTTATTTACTTGTTTCATTAGTTTTTTCCTCTGGCGTCTTTATAAGTGGTCACAAATTGGGTCAGTTTCCGAGAAAATGAAAAGTGGCTATATATACAGGGTGTCCCACAATCAGGGAAAAATCGTTATTATTTTATGGAAGCTATAAAAAATTATGTACTTTTCATATAATACTAATCACTTTCAGCAAGAAATTATCGTGCAATTAAATCACAGGTTAATTAATTAAAATTAATTAACATTAATATGGACAACAAGTTAAATTTTCGGAAACCTGAACTGATAGGAATTCGGAAATTGAAGAAAAATTTTTTTTCCCGCTGCGGGGTCTAGAGATGTTAACGTCTTACATTTACGTTCATTTTCGTCGCGCTTGCGCATGCGCAGAACGTACCCTGTGCGCGATTGCCGTTCCCAGACCAACTCTTCCACGGGGGATTCAATTATTAACGGGTACACGAAATCGCACCAACCAAAATCACGTGAATCGCGGGGACAGCAATAAATTTTAATACCTACTACAAACAGTCACGTGATGAACCTGCAAAGAGCAGATCCACCCACAGTACTCTGCCACTCCCAAACAAGAGACAGCGCATCGCAGCGCTCTACCTTCAGAACACGTAGCAACTGAAACGAGCGCCATCATGAAAACAACGCGTGTTTTCCTGTGTCGCCGTTAGAGAAACTTTACCACTCCGATTTAAACCTGATAGCCGTCATACATTAGTCCATCGTGCGATCGTACCTCGTCGCATACATGCAGGGCGTGTCAAGCTGCGTTAATAACAAACCAGTGCGCTTCCATAAGAGAACACGTCCGATCAGATATTCCACGAGGAGGGCGATTCATTTCGGAACTACATGATGGTGGTGCCTCACGGTCAATTGGGGGTGAGTACTAACTCACACGTACACAAGAGACCACACTAACGTAAAGTACTACATGTACTGTGTTAGCGGGTACGTACTGCTTTCAAGAGCATGTAACTGGGGGTAATGCCTATTATCATCTTATAATCGTGTGTGTGTGTGTGTGTGTGCGTGTGTGTGTGTGTGTGTGTGTGTGCATTGTGCTGTGTGTAGTATGTTGTGTGTTGATGTGTCTACAAGATCCTTTTGAAATCAACTACTACAGTAGTTATGGTATCATTTTCTAAGCTAATCATTCCTTCCAAATAACTCCAGGCAATAATTAAACTGTCAACATTTAGTGGAGAGCGTTCAGTGTAATCTTTAGAAGACTTTAGTTCAGCAATTCAGTACTGTTTCTAGTGTCCTTACCTTCATGCATTCAGATTCTTTATTCTGTCTGTCTTACTCCAGGTAAACTGTCAGCATTCTGTTCTATCTCTAACTCCAATCTTTAGAGTTTTATAAGTTTCAAACCCTTGTTTGTTCATCACAAGTAAATGTAGGGTGACTTTTCACGGTATGCACATGTGTCCGTGTAGAGATGTTGTGTGTGCATGTGTATCGTGTGTATGACTTCATAAGCAAACAGTGCATGAGTGCTTCTATTAGAATATAATTGACGAATGCAGGTACTGTTTCTTGTAAGCGTTTCAGCCATGCTTTTACTTCTTCCTTCTAACCCGGGACACTAAGATGTCAGCATTCAGTGAAGAGCATTAAGTCTTTGTGCACAAGTAGTTGCTAACTTTTTGGCCTCATATTATGTGTAAAGTAGTTAGAGCTATTTGCTCTTTTGTGCTATGCAGAGATTGACTGTACATTTGCACACGTGTGAACATGTGTAAAGGATCGTGTGAGCTTCTTTCAAATTCAACAGTCCAGTGAGTTTCTTGTTGCCTTGCCTTCATTGCCTGTATTGCTTCCCAATAACCACCAGACGTTCAGACACTGTGTGTGTGTGTGTGTGTGTGTGTGTGTGTGTGTGCGTGTGCGTGTGTGTGTGTGTGTGTGTGTGTGTGTGTGTTATAGTGAGAAGTGTCTTTGGAATGTGTGTGTTTGTGTGTATGCGTGTTAGCTTGTGTGAGTATGTGTGTGTGTGTTTGTGTGTGTGTATGTGTGTGTTTGTGTGTGTGTGTTGTGTAGGATTGTGTGTGGTTCATTTTAGACTAGTGACTGTTGCTTGTTGCCTTGGCTTCATTGCCTTCAGGTTTTTTAATACTTCCAGACACTAAAATGTCAGCATTCTGTGATGAACATCAGTTCTAACTCTAATATTTGAAGGTGTCAGTACAAAACCCTTGTTTGTCATTTCGCACACTGGGTGTCAATATTGCCATATGACTGTTATGTGTGGGTAGATTGTGTATGTGTGTCTTGTAGAGAGAAGTGTGTTTCTGAATTTGTGTGTGTTTATGTGTGTGTGTGTGTTTGCGTGTGTGCGTGTGTGTGTGTGTTAGCATGTGTGTCTTGTAGAGAGAAGTGTGTTTCTGAAT
Source organism: Ephydatia muelleri (assembly GCA_013339895.1). Classification (NCBI taxonomy): domain Eukaryota; kingdom Metazoa; phylum Porifera; class Demospongiae; order Spongillida; family Spongillidae; genus Ephydatia; species Ephydatia muelleri. The sequence goes on from JABACO010000014.1 coordinate 3,147,961, forward strand.
TTGTGTGTGTGTGCGTTTGCATGTGTGCGTGTGTTGTTAGCATGTGTGTCTGTGTGTGTGTGATTGTGTGTGTGTTTGTGTGTTAGCTTGTGGGTGATTGTGTGTGTGAGTGTGTGTGTTAGCTTGGTGTGTGATTGTGTGTTTGTGTATGTGTGTGTGAGCTTGTGTGCGATTGTGCGTGTGTGTGTGTGCGTGTGTGTTTGTGTGTGTGAGCTTGTGTGCGTGTGTGAGTGTGTGTGTGTTAGCTTGTATGTGATTGTGTGTGTGAGTGTGTGTGTTTGTGTGTGTTAGCTTGTGTGTGATTGTGTGTGTGAGTGTGTGTATGTGTTTGTGTGTGTGTTAGTTTGTGTGTGATTGCATGTGTGTTAGCTTGTGTGTGATTGTGTGTGTGAGTGTGTGTGTATGTGTTTGTGTGTGTTAGCTTGTGTGTGTGTGAGCTTGTGTGCGATTGTGCGTGTGTGAGTGTGTGTGTGTTAGCTTGTATGTGATTGTGTGTGTGAGTTTGTGTGTGTTAGCTTGTGTGTGATTGTGCATGTGTGTGTTAGCTTGTGTGTGATTGTGTGTGTGAGTGTGTGTATGTGTTTGTGTGTGTGTTAGCTTGTGTGTGATTGTGTGCGTGTGTGTGTGTGAGTGTGTATTTGTGTGTGTGAGCTTGTGTGCGATTGTGCGTGTGTGAGTGTGTATGTGTTAGCTTGTATGTGATTGTGTGTGTGAGTGTTGTGTGTTTGTGTGGTTAGCTTGTGTGTGATTGTGCGTGTGTGTTAGCTTGTGTGTGATTGTGCGTGTGTGTTAGCTTGTGTGTGATTGTGTGTGTGAGTGTGTGTATGTGTTTGTGTGTGTGTTAGCTTGTGTGTGATTGTGTGCGTTTGTGTATGTTTGTGTGTATGTGAGCTTGTGTGTGATTGTGTGTGTGCTTGTGTGTTAGCTTGTGTGTGATTGTTGTGTGTTTGTGTGTGTGTTTGTGTGTGTGTGAGCTTGTGTGTGATTGGGTGTGTGTTAGCTTGTGTGTGATTGTGTGTGAGTGTGTGTGTGCTTTTTTATGTGTGAGCTTGTGTGTGTGTGAGTGTGTGTTAGCTTGTGTGTGATTGTGTGCGTTTGTGTGTGTGTTTGTGTGTATGTGAGCTTGTGTGTGCTTGTGTGAGTTTGTGTGTGATTGTGTGTGTGCTTGTGTGTTAGCTTGTGTGTGATTGTGTTAGTGAGTGTGTGTGTGTTTGTGTGTGTGTGTTAGCTAGTGTGTGATTGTGCATGTGTGTGTGTTAGCTTATGTGTGATTGTGTTTGTGTTTGTGTTTGTGAGTGTGTGAGCTTGTGTGCGATTGTGCGTGTGTGTGTGGTGTTTGTGTGTGTGTGAGCGTGTGTGCGATTGTGCGTGTGTGTGTGTTTGTGTGTGTTAGCTTGTGTGTGATTGTGCGTGTGTGTGTTAGCTTGTGTGTGATTGTGTGTGAGTGTGTGTGTATGTGTTTGTGTGTGTGTGTTAGCTTGTGTGTGATTGTGTGTTTGTATGTGTGAGCTTGTGTGCGATTGTGCGTGTGTGAGTGTGTGTGTTAGCTTGTATGTGATTGTGTGTGTGAGTGTTGTGTGTTTGTGTGTGTTAGCTTGTGTGTGATTGTGTATGTGAGTGTGGTGTGTGTGTTTGTGTGTGTTAGCTTGTGTGTGATTGTGCGTGCGTGTGTATTAGCTTGTGTGTGATTGTGTGTGAGTGTGTGCGTGTTTGTGATTGTGTACACGTGTGTGTTAGCTTGTGTGTTTGTGTGTGTGTGAGCTTGTGTGATTGTGCGTGTATGTGTGCGTGTGTGTGTGAGTGTGTGTGTTAGCTTGTGTGTGATTGTGTGTGTGTGTTAGCTTGTGTGTGTTTGTGTGTGTGTGTGTGCATGTGTGTGTGTGTGAAGCTTGTGTGTGATTGTGCGTGTGTGAGTGTGTGTGTGAGCTTGTGTGCGATTGTGCGGTGTGAGTGTGGTGTGTGTTAGCTTGTATGTGATTGTGTATGTGAGTGTGTGTGTGTGTTGGTGTGTGTTAGCTCGTGTGTGATTGTGCGTGTGTGTGTGGTGTGTGTTAGCTTGTGTGTGATTGTGTGTGAGTGTGTGCCGTGTTTTGTGATTGTGTGTGTTAGCTTGTGTGTGTTTGTGTGTGTGTGAGCTTGTGTATGATTGTGTGAGTGTGTGTTAGCTTGTGTGTGATTGTGTGTGTGCGTGTGTGTTTGTGTGTGTGAGCTTGTGTAGCGATTGTGCGTGTGTGTTAGCTGGTGTGTGATTGTTTGAGTGTGTGTGTGTTTGTGTGTGTGTGTGAGCTATTGTGCGTGTGTGAGTGTGTGTGTTAGCTTGTATGTGATTGTATGTGAGTGTGTGTGTTTGGTGTGTGTGTTTGTGTGTGTGAGCTATTGTGCGTGTGGGAGTGTGTGTGTGTTAGCTTGTTTGTGATTGTATGTGTGAGTGTGTGTGTGTTTGTGTGTGTGTTAGCTTGTGTGTGATTGTGTATGTGAGTGTGTGTGTTTGTGATGTGTGTGTGTGGTTAGCTTTTGTGTGATTGTGCGTGTGTGTTAGCTTGTGTGTGATTGTGTGTGATTGTGTGTGTGCTTGTGTGTGTGTTAGCTTGTGTGTGATTGTGTGTGTGTTTGTGTGTGTGAGCTGTGTGTGAGTGTGTGTGTGTTAGCTTGTACTGTGATTGTGTTTTGTAGGGTGTGTGTGTTTGTGTGTGTGTGTGTGTGTGTTTGTGTGGTGTGTGTGTGTGTGTGTGTTAGCTTGTTTCAATATTGCCATATGACTATCTACTCTTAGGTCTGGGTAGATCGTGTGAGTAGGATTGTGTATGTGTGTGTGGTACATGTAGTAAGGGGTGTCTGTGAATTTGTGTGTGTTTGTGTGTGTATGTGTGTGTTTGTGTATGTATGTGCGTGCATGTGTGAGCATGTATGACTTGTGTGTAGTGTTGCATGTGTGCTTCTATTAGAACATATTTACACAGCCCAGGTATCTTTACTTTTTATGCAGTTTGTCATCCTTTATCTCACCCCTAGCTGTATTGAAGAGTGACATGATGACCCATGATACGTGTTCACTGTATCACCTTGATGACTGTTGACAGGAGAGCAGGAGAATATTTGACTCTTTGTATTTTATAAACTGTAATTAGCCGTGTGTCGAAGATTTGTTGACAATGTTATTTGTTATGCTGAACAATGAAATGATAAATGCATAACCCTGTACAAGACTAACCAATTCTGGTTCAGTCAGATAAGAGCAGTTTAAAATGATGGCAAAGTCATTTGGGGAGCATGGAGTATGATATAAGATGAATGTAAAGCACACAGCTTAGATACCATAATAAGATGGGGGTTGCATACAAAGCCACACAGGTAGAGGGCCCATCTCCACTGGCATCTTCATAGTCCTTTCATGAGAAATTGGTAGTATGATTGCACACAGGAGGATTCCATCATGCTGCTGCTGTTCAATGCTGAAAAGGAGAGCAATGTAACAGGTGCACCTTATGTTTGAAACCACTACCTCAATAGAAGAGGCGGTGCTTGAATATTTGTACCCCCCATAAATAATTGATCTAATTGTCTATGTGGATAGAGTTTTGATACCTAATCCAATATTGCTTCAACCCCTTCAACTACTCAATGGTCACAAAGGAAGTAGAGACACAGAGATGCTCACAATGCAGAGGTTAACACAACAAAACACATGGTCACAAACACACACACACACACACACACACACACACACACACACACACACACACACACACCAGCACCACGGACACATCACACATATTACATCAGTGTAATGCATAGGCCTACTGTAAGCCAACCTTATAGTATAGAAAGTTGGTTTTTCTAAACAAAAAGTTGCATTGTGGGAAATCCAATGTGTGGAGGGGAATACCTTTGAAAGCAAAGCACCTAACCTATGGCAAATTCAACCACTGTTAGCAATGTTTCGAGCAGTTACACTGTATGGGTCGTTCAACGAGATATGGAGTTGGCTGTCCAGTTTAGCACATAAGGCAAACATGAATTTATGCATGAAAGGATCAATTTCCATTGGTCAAAATCGTCTAATTAATATTCTAGCCAATAGAGTTGCAAGGATTACCAACCAATGTAATTGCAGATGTGCAGAACTATAAAAGTATAAAATGACAAGCTCAATAAGTCATAATTGCGAGTTTGAAATGTGTCCAGCAAGGCTTACGAATGCGCAGAAGGTGTCAATTGTGCAGTTGCATCTTAAAAATGGCGGTCATGCAAGTGAAACAGTAAGGCAATTCAAGGTGCTGTATCCAACTAACAGGACCCTAGTACCATCAACAGTACTAAAAGTCGTTGCAAAGTTTTTAGAACATGGATCTGTTGAAAACAGATGGAAGGGAAACTGTGGGAGGAAGAAAACTGCTGCAAACATTGCCACCATTGGAAATACAATGGCAGCAACCCCCCACTACCTCAATTAGACGACTCCAGGCACAAAACCCTGGAGTGACAAGGTCAAGCATCCAACGAATTTTAAAGAAGGACTTAGGGATGCAAGGATACAGAGCTTCACTGGTGCAAGAGCTGAAGGAGGATGATCCTGCACTTAGGATCCAGTGGGCAGAGCTTTGGTTAGAGAAAGTACGACAAAACCCTAGTTTTCCTGACCAGGTACTATAGACAGATGAGGCAATATTTCACTTAAACGGGCATTTCAATAGACGTAATACCATCACATGGGCCATGACCAATCCCCATATCTCAATGAACAAGCCCTACCAGAAGAAGGGCATTATGGTGTGGGCCGGTCTCTTCAAGGACCAATTAATTGGACCATACTTCTTTACCAGGGGAACTGTCACAGGAGAGAAATATCTCGAACTGTCACAGGAGAGAAATATCTCTACATGCTAAAAGAAGTTGTGTGGCCAATTTTCTAAGTTTTATTTGAAGATGATGTTCCTCACATGCACTATCAGCAAGATGGGGCACCAGCGCACTACCTAAGAGGGGTGAGAGATTGGCTGAACGAAACTTTTGGCACTAAGTGGATTGGACGAGGGGGTCCATTAGAATCGCCAGCACGCAGCCCTGAACTGACACCAATGGACTTTTGGCTCTGGGGTTATCTCAAGGAAAATGTCTATGCACACAACCCAAAGACTGTTGACCAACTGCAGGTTGTTATAGCACAAGAAATGAGTGCACTGGACCCAGCAATGATTCAGCGTGCTACATCATCAGTAACTACAAGGTACCAGAGACTCATCGACAATTATGGACTACAACTTAACATAGGATAATTTCCTTATGTGTGTACATGTATGCAATATGGTTAATACGTAACTGCATTCTATGCTAATGGACACTAACATACAGAGACAAGAAAGGTGTGTTAAATACAAAGAAGAAGAGGCCTAAGTGATGCAATAGCATATGCACATCTAAAAGGATTTGCACACTGTACATGTCACTGATTCCACAGTAGCACAAGTCTGATGCCTACAAACCACATACTTGGGTGCTGAATGAAATTACACACATCTACATAAGCAGATCACCCATTAACATGTAACTGAATGGATACAAGTACGGCATGCATGTTAACTCAAAAGCAAATCGAATGCAGTGAAGGAAAAGATTAACAAGGATTTCCTACTACCACTTTCAAAGATTTGGTATTCAACACTGAGTGTTTATCTTTATATGCTGACATGGTAGTGACTGCTGGTTTGGGAAGTATCAAAGATCTGAAGGCAATGAGGACAGGACAACAAGAAAAAGTCACTGGACTGTTAAACAGAAAGAAATCACACATACACACACACACTCACACACACAATCACACAAGCTAACACACATACACATCACACACACACAAGCTAACACACACAAACACACACACACTCACATGCTCACACACACACACTCACACACACAACAATCACACACAAGCTCACACACACAAACACACACACGCACGCACACACACACACACATAATCACACACAAGCTAACACACACAAACACACACACACAACCCTACACATACACACAAACACACAAAAACACTTCTCATTACAACACACACATACATAACCCTACTCACCCAGACATAAGAATAGAAAGTCATATGGCAATATTGAAACCCAGCGAGCAAAATGACAAACAAAGGTTTTGTACTAACACCTTCAAAGATTGGACTTCTGCTCGTCACGGAATGCTGACATTTAGTGTCTGGTAGGTATTGGGAAGTATTAAGAGATCTGATAGCAATGAAAACAAGGCAACAAGAAAAAGTCACTGGACTGTTAAATTGAAATAAACCATACACAATCCTACACACACACACACACACACACACACACACACACACACACACACACACACACACATACACACACACACAAACACACACACATACACACACACACACACAAACTCACACATAGTGTCTGAACATCTGGTGGTTATTGGGAAGCAATACAGGCAATGTCAAAGGCAAGGCAACAAGACACTCACTGGACTGTTGAATTTGAAAGAAGCTCACACGATCCTTTACACACATGTTCACACGTGTGCAAATGTACAGTCAATCTCTGCATAGCACAAAAGAGCAAATAGCTCTAACTACTTTACACATAATATGAGGCCAAAAAGTTAGCAACTACTTGTGCACAAAGACTTAATGCTCTTCACTGAATGCTGACATCTTAGTGTCCCGGGTTAGAAGGAAGAAGTAAAAGCATGGCTGAAACGCTTACAAGAAACAGTACCTGCATTCGTCAATTATATTCTAATAGAAGCACTCATGCACTGTTTGCTTATGAAGTCATACACACGATACACATGCACACACAACATCTCTACACGGACACATGTGCATACCGTGAAAAGTCACCCTACATTTACTTGTGATGAACAAACAAGGGTTTGAAACTTATAAAACTCTAAAGATTGGAGTTAGAGATAGAACAGAATGCTGACAGTTTACCTGGAGTAAGACAGACAGAATAAAGAATCTGAATGCATGAAGGTAAGGACACTAGAAACAGTACTGAATTGCTGAACTAAAGTCTTCTAAAGATTACACTGAACGCTCTCCACTAAATGTTGACAGTTTAATTATTGCCTGCAGTTATTTGGAAGGAATGATTAGCTTAGAAAATGATACCATAACTACTGTAGTAGTTGATTTCAAAAGGATCATGTAGACACATCAACACACAACATACTGCACACAGCACAATGCACACACACACACACACACACACACACACACACACACACACGCACACACACACACACACACACACGCACACACACACACACACACACACACGATTATAAGATGATAATAGGCATTACCCCAGTTACATGCTCTTGAAAGCAGTACGTACCCGCTAACACAGTACATGTAGTACTTTACGTTAGTGTGGTCTCTTGTGTACGTGTGAGTTAGTACTCACCCCCAATTGACCGTGAGGCACCACCATCATGTAGTTCCGAAATGAATCGCCCTCCTCGTGGAATATCTGATCGGACATGTTCTCTTATGGAAGCGCACTGGTTTGTTATTAACGCAGCTTGACACGCCCTGCATGTATGCGACGAGGTACGATCGCACGATGGACTAATGTATGACGGCTATCAGGTTTAATTCGGAGTGGTAAAGTTTCTCTAACGGCGACACAGGAAAACACGCGTTGTTTTCATGATGGCGCTCGTTTCAGTTGCTACGTGTTCTGAAGGTAGAGCGCTGCGATGCGCTGTCTCTTGTTTGGGAGTGGCAGAGTACTGTGGGTGGATCTGCTCTTTGCAGGTTCATCACGTGACTGTTTGTAGTAGGTATTAAAATTTATTGCTGTCCCCGCGATTCACGTGATTTTGGTTGGTGCGATTTCGTGTACCCGTTAATAATTGAATCCCCCGTGGAAGAGTTGGTCTGGGAACGGCAATCGCGCACAGGGTACGTTCTGCGCATGCGCAAGCGCGACGAAAATGAACGTAAATGTTAGACGTTAGCATCTCTAGACCCCGCAGCGGGAAAAAAAAATTTTTCTTCAATTTCCGAATTCCTATCAGTTCAGGTTTCCGAAAATTTAACTTGTTGTCCATATTAATGTTAATTAATTTTAATTAATTAACCTGTGATTTAATTGCACGATAATTTCTTGCTGAAAGTGATTAGTATTATATGAAAAGTACATAATTTTTTATAGCTTCCATAAAATAATAACGATTTTTCCCTGATTGTGGGACACCCTGTATATAAAAAGTTATAAAAATGCTTCACGTTTGAATCGCTAAAACTCCATAACGGTTTAAGCAATCAACTTCCTATTTCGAACACTTCGTGCCACACCACATCTCTCTACGAAAATATATTTTGGTGTCTTACCCTTGCTCCTTGCCGACGTTACAAGTAGGTACTTTAATAAATTTTTTAAAATTAATATAACTTGAACTTTTATGCATACCCTAACAGAGCAAAATGAATGCATCAAAAATATGAATTTGCCAATGAAAACAGATTAGTATTTCAAAAGTTATAGCGTTTCAAACATTGCATTGCGGGTAACTAAAAATGTACGCAATGTGAATGGACCGCGATATAAAAAACTGTGACCGCTTGACTTCTCCATGCAGCTACTGTAAAAGTATTCAAGATAATGATGCCATAATTGCATAAAATACAACATAGATACTCTTGATAAGGATCACAGTGTCAAATACACATTATATCTAAATTTAGGTCTCCATTTATGCAATCCGCTGCCAATAGCCCATATTGTGATATTGTAATGTTAATTCTCTCCTTCTACTTCGCTGTCATTCTTCCAATATGTAATAATTACTTTAGGACTTCTCTGATTGCTTTACACATATTATATAGCACATTGTGTTGCTACCATAGCTGTTCAAAATACAGACCATTAATAACTGACTTACAATTGCTTAATATTATATTCCTTTTACATTCCAAGGTATCTGGAAATTCATTTGATAAATCGACTTCCTCTAGTGCCACACATTGCAACTTCTTTTCTATCTTCCTCCTTAAACTACTCTCTTCTTATCTTTAGGTCTCTGTTCTTGTAATATAAAAATGTTGCTTACTAACTAACTTTACAGATTTAACTATATTTTCTTACTCGTTCTGAGAGTGTGTGCGCACACAACTTCTGCATTGTCCCATTTTACTTTTCCAACAAGGAACCTACTTTAATATTAGACGCTTCTTCTATATTATGGTCGCATCACCCATGCAACTGATCACTTTGACATAAAATTGGTGCCGCACATGCCGACACAAAACAAAACGTCACATGACATGATCCTCATACTACTGAGAACCTACATACAGAACAGGGACCAACTACCTATATAGCTAAGCTTTTGATTTTGAGCCTACTTTATTTAGCGATGGTGGTGGGCCCTTACCACCTCAGGGGAAAAAACCTCACTGAAGTGAGGGGAAAAACCATGCCGGCTCTATTCAAACAAAATATCACGACATGGCATATAGCCACAACTAATATACAGTTGTATTAAGAATCATGATGCTTCCTGATCTGCTGCCACTGGCCTGCTTCTTCTCAAGATCTCTAGACTGAAGCCTGTGCATAAGATAAAACACCACTGGGGGGGGGGGGGGGGGGGGGGGGGGGGTGGGGTATAGTGATTGTGCACATGACACCTAGCGGAATGCTCACACATCTGCAGAAACCATCTCTTATACCACATGGCACTGTGTGTATGCATATCTAACACTCATCAACAGCCCAACACAGAGGCCATGACATTGTATCCAACATACCAGGATATCAACACCCTTCAACTTCTATACCTTAACATACAATCTGTTGGCTACACTCAAACTGCATTCCTATAGGAGCATATTTTGCTCCTCAACCGACAGAAAGTGCATTTCTATAAAGGCATAGCCATGCAGCCAGGTCTCAGCAAACGTATTGTCCACTGGTGCTGATGATGTTTGCCAGGTCTATATTAATGTATAGCACCAACACCCATTCCTTATTTCAAGAACTAGCAGTTTGTAATGCTCATCTAAACATCTGAACAGTTCTCATTCTAATCAACAATACAAATAGCATGCATTTCTCAATGTTAATGCATAGCTAGGATACACTAACATGAATATATTGTCTTGAAAAATACGCTGTGTGGGCACCATCATATCACAATAATACAGCTATTTTTAATGACATGAGGATCCGTACTGTAAAACAGTTTCAATAACTAACGCGCACCTTGACGAATTTGGTGTGTATTAAATAGAGCATCAAAAAACTCCTTGGCACAAAACAAAATAGATTGTCTATGCATTGAAAATACAAAAATTAAGTTTAATTCACAAGACTCTAACACTGAAATACCAGGTTAAGTTATATTATGTCGAGCTCTAAGCAATCCAACAGTAAACACCTGTGCCGTTAAATGGACACCCTTGGGCACCATCCAAAGTTCATGAAATTGTATCCTGGTATAGACTATGACCTAATAAATATGGCAAACGCTTCCTCAAGTTGGCACCTTTAAAAACTAGGGAATGGCTAATCGCGATAGAATACTATAAAAATCAACGAGGCACACACAATTACGCCGTATGCTGCCTTACATTTCGACACCATTAGTGTATCGTGCAACCCTTTTTCTTCTTTAACCTAGTAATAAAGTCCTAAATACTTTCCAAACAACTTTATAAAACGCTTATCTTCTTGAGCACTTGTAGAGAAATCCGTAATACGGTCACAATTTTCGACGGAATTTAGATTACCAGTTTCCGCCTACGCATACGCAATTTATTAAAGTACCTAGTTACAAGGCACAGTACCCCGAGGGGTTCACAATCCAGGTAGCTCCCTGCAGGAATGTCCAAATCACTTCAAAATCGAAATGCACGTAAAGGAGTCCTGTCACTATTGATTTCTGCAGATCGTTGATTTTTACCTCTTCCGTTATGGAGATACAGCAATGCAAAGTAAGTCCACGTTTCCCGCTCGAATCGCGCCTTTCTCAGTCCTTGAACCGCTTCCATTCTCCCGAGTGGGACTGAGAAAGGCGCGATTCGAGCGGGAAACGTGGACTTTACTTTGCATTGCTGTATCTCCATAACGGATAAGGTAAAAATCAACGATCTGCAGAAATAAACAGTGACAGGACTCCTTTACGTGCATATCGATTTTGAAGTGATTTGGACATTCCTGCAGGGAGCTACCTGGATTTTGAACCCCTCGGGGTACTGTGCCTTGTAACGTCGGCAAGGAGCAAGGGTAAGACATCAAAATCGATTTTCGTAGAGAGAAGTGGTGTGGCAAGAAGTATTCTAAATTAGAAAATGATAGCTTAAACCTTTACGGAGTTTTAGCGATTCAAACGTGAAGCATTTTTATAACTTTATATGGGACAGTTCACGCGAAAATAACTCGCATTTATATATAAAATGTTATATAGATGCTTCTCGTTTGAATCGTTATATCTTCCGAACGGTAAACGCTATCAACATCCTATTTTCAACACTTCATACCACACCATTGTACTATGGTAAAATACTTTTTGGAATCTTGCACTTGCTCCTTGCCAGTATTGCGACGTTCGATACCCCACCGCGGGTTCAAACCCGCCATAACTTTCTGTAGGAGTAATGAAATCGCTTCAAATTCGGTATGTAGGTAGAGAGGTCCTATACCTATCGATTTGTTCTGTTCGTTAATTTTTATGCCATCTGTTACGGAGATACAGTTGAATAAACTACGTGCACGTTTTCCCGCTTGATTCGCGCCAATGTAATAATCCCCGCCTCCCCATACATTGAGCGGAGCGCAATTTGCCCAAATCATTGGCGCGAAACGAGCGCGAAAATGTGCACGTAGTTTGTTCAACTGTATCTCCGTAACGGATTGCATGAAAATTAACGAACAGAACAAATAGATAGATATAGGACCTCTCCACCTACAAACCGAATTTGAAGCGATTTGATTACTCCTACAGAAAGTTATGGCGGGTTTGAACCCGGTGGGGTATCGAACGTTGCAACACTGACAAGGAGCAAGTGCAAGACCCCAAAACATATTTTGCCATAGAGAAATGGTGTGGTATGAAGTGTTGAAAATAGGATGTTGATAGCAGTAATCGTTCGGAAGATATAGCGATTCAAACGAGAAGCATTTATATAACATTTTATATACAAATGCGAGTTATCATTTTCGCGTGAACGGTCCCATATATATATAGCCACTTTTCATTTTCTCGGAAACTGACCCAATTGATTTTAATTTTCGAATGGAGGGAGGGAGGTTTAACATTTTAATAATAGAGATTATATGTATGGGAATTCTAAATGTTATGTACTGTTCGGCCTTGTCCTCTATGTCTCCCCCAGCCTGTTCTATGGCCGCAGCGGCCTGGTTCTGGCCATGGGAGCCATATGGGTGGTGGTGGCAGCGGCCAGGGGGGCAGCAGGCGAAGCGGTGGTGGGGGCACTGGTGTCAATACTGGTGCCGGTGGTGGGGCTTTAACTTCACTAGCCAAAGTATCGATTAAACTGCGATAATAGGAACACCAAATAAATTTCGTGCAGGTTGGAGTATTTATACTGCAAGCTGTACAAATAACTTCATTGAACAATCAAATATAAACTTCTGCAATAACTTCATACCAATTCCTATATAGAACTTGCTACCGCATGATGTACGTCTCTTTCTAGGTGTCTATATGACCTTAAAGGATAACGTGCAGGTGATATTGGGGATTCAAAACCGTTCGTAGCTCGAGTTATACCTTCCTAAGGAAGAAGACGACGACGACGACGACGACCAAGAATTATTTTAGGACTGGGCACGAGGAACAGGAATTCGTTTGTTTCTCTAAAAGCACACCGTTTTATGACACGGAACAAACGTAGAACTGTAGATCTTTGAGTTCTCGTTCCATCGCGACAAAGAGATAAGCGATCCGTTTCTCCGTTGTCCCTCCAGACGCGAGTGAAGTTTGTTTAATGATATTCATCAATCCTCAATCAATCCTATATTGAACCTGAGCACTGCCGCAGGTTCAGATACAGTACTGTCAACCAAAATACTTTGCTGCAATACTCTTCCCTCAGTACACTCATCTAGCACTCTGAACAAGTACTCAGATTGAATTTCCTAGAAGGGTGTGACTGGTACAGTAGCTGAATAATGAATATTGTTACTAGCTTCCTTCTGTAACGTTAATAGCGTTTACCGTTCGGAAGTTATAACGATTTATACGCAAAGGATTTTAATAACATTTTATAGCGACATTTTGTCGTGAACTATTTAACACACCATCTAAACCTCACATTAAATGACTATAATCGGCGTCAGAATAAGAGAATGGTTCGGAAGTTGCTATGACTTTAGGTTTGGACAACCATCACCGATTTCGTTTTGTACTGTATGCATGAAATTGGTGGTAGTCCACCTTTTAATATTTTGGAGCCTCAGTAGAACTGATCACCAGATTTTTTACTTTCCATGACCCAGATGCATATAACAAAGGGCCAGAGTAACAAATTTGTCTCATATATGGTATCTGCACAGTCCATGTGTCATGTAAAAAGGACATGGTGCATGTTACAAAGAACCAAATTAATGGGGACATGATGCATGTACAGAGGACCAATCCTATCGAACAGTGCATGTAGCTACATGTACCTATATATGTACAGCTCAAGTGAGGGCTCTATGTCAAGGACCAGTTCCACATGCACAGAGTAGCTGTCAAAAAGAATACTACTAGAGGATGCGTACAACAATGTGTGTGTGTGTGTGTGTGTGTGTGTGTGTGTGTGTGTGTGTGTGTGTGTGTGTGTGTGTGTGTGTGTGTGTGTGTGTGTGTGTGTGTGTGTGTGTGTGTGTGTGTGTGTGTGTGTGTGTGTGTGTGTGTGTGTGTGTGTGTGTGTGTGTGTGTGTGTGTATATAATGTGTGTGTATGCATGCGTTGTGTTCAAGAATGGTAAAGGTTGGTTTACCCAATGTACACTACTGGTACACATGCATAAGGGTGTGTGAACCAAGCATGGCGTATTGTGTGTGAGCTGACCATTGTGTGGGCAAAAAAAATCAAATTCACAGCATGTGGTACAGCTTAGTTGGAAAACCATAAAGAATGATAAATTCAGCAGGGGTTATGCCTAGGAAAACTTTATCACGTGCTATATAATGTGAGTGCATAGGAACTTCAAGCCTTACAAGTGTTGTGATGAACATAGTAGTGTGCTGGGCAAGTGTACATTGTAGATGTAAATTAAGAGGACCAATCCTATGGGGTCATGATGTAGTACAACGGATCGACATGATGACTGTATAACAGACCAATACTATGGGTCATGTGCAAACCTTGGACCAATACAACAGGAATATGCTGAATGTACAGAGGACCAATCCTATGGGACAGTGCATGTAGCTATGCACGGTCTCAAGTGAGGGCTTTATGTCACGAAGGACCAGTTATATGGGAACTCAACACACACAAAGAGTAGCTGTCAAAAGGAATACTTGTACAGAGGATACATACAACAATAGACCGAGAGTCGGTACATCAGTCAAATCTCAGTGGCCTGTAGAAGCGTGCACGACAGTACTTAAATGGAATAGAATGCAAATGCGTGTCACAATGTTTGTGAGTGTGTGTATCAACATTATCAGACATGCAGGTTTATTGTATGCCACATACATATACAACCATGCATCTGGTATGTGCAAGTGTACTGTGTGAGAATATGCCATTACGATTAGGTGTGCAATAATGCAAGTGAGTGCATGCATGTTCATGTACTATGTGTGAGCTGAAAATTGTGTAAAGAAATAACAACCCGACATCGTTGCAAGTGTACCAGGTAGCTGAGTGGGCGAGGTAGGAATGTTAGCAAGGATTATGGCAAATTGGAATGCTTTATTACACGACTAAAGGATTATGCGAGTGCTTAGCAAATAGCCTCACGTGCGCCGTGCTGAATACCGTCATATAGGAGGCGCAAGATTACTGCATGTCCAGCAATCCCGGACATGAATAATTGAATACCCGCGTCACGCGTATAAAATTTATTGAACGGGAAGTGAATGGAGAAATGTCTACTAACAGGCACAGTTCTTGTACGGAAGCTAAATCTTAAGTCTACCAGGCAGATTATGGTAGTAATAATAATAGACTATCTTTTTCACATTCAGATCTCCGTTAAAATGTGTTCAGTACAAATTAGAAACGCAGTTACAGAAACTTCAAGTCTACCGGATGGAATATGAAGGCTGAACTAGTGAGATAACCTTCAGATCAAGTCGTATATTTTTCAGACCTACACACAAGATTAGAATGTCACTTTAGTGTACCCTACTTCAAAATCTGGGACAATATATGATGAATTATTCATGAATAATACGTCACATTTTCAGTATTATGAGTAGCTGCCATAGAGCTAGAGCTGCCTGGCTTTGGACTTATTTAACATTGTAAACTGCAAGGCCGTACGCACACATTATCAAAAATAGCAGGACGTACCACTGCGTGACAACGTGCCGTATTCTACGCAGAGGGGTGGGGTGGGGGGGGGGTTGGATCCCCTCCCAAAAGCGAGGTCACAATCACCATTGAGTAAGTAAGTATACCGTACAGGGGTGGATAAAGGGCCTGAAGGGTCCCCCCCCCCCCTCCGCTTTTCGTATCGCGGGTCTGACCTGTAAACCCCTCTCCTGTGTCCGCCCTTGCCGTATTATGCATGTAAACTAAATTCGACCCTCTTCCTGAAGGCTGCGTACGCCCATGGGTATACAGAGCTATGCCATACCTGCATACGTACATAGCTGTATGCGGACACATATGCAGGTATTCGCGTACGCAGACCAGTATGCCACGCAAACACGTCTCATGAAAATAACCCGCAAACCAGTTCTTTTTTTACAAATGATATCTGGATAGCGTCTTAACTCTGCATGGTCGTGGTGGTGGTGGTGTGACAATGCAGCATTGATTTAACTTTTATCGGTATATACGCATACACTGCCGTTGCGGCATTGATATATTAGTGCTTCAAATGGAATCAACGAATCACGGAAAAGGACCAGTTGCCGCCAGCAATTGAAGGATCCGTCGACCCTGATGGTGTCTGCTGTCTGTCCATACCCAATCGTGTATTGGGCGACTGGGCAAATAATCGAGAGAAGAATACAAGCTTCGTAGCACTAGCAAGCGAGTACATCGTGGACGAAGCAATTACGCTGAATCCAGAAGCAGCGCGCTTAAAGGATTTACTTTACCGAAAATCACTTGGCGTGGTTTCAAAAGTAAGAGCTGCAGAGGCGTGAATAGAAAGAATACACTACTTCGTTCCACCCCGATAACTATCCTGAATGGTGAAACGATTTCCGCGCGCGTGCTGCGGAATTACTAAGCGAGCTAAACGAAGTTACCTATATGAATGAAGAAGCGCGGATGCTCATTGAAGTCTTACAAGAAGAAGTGCATGCAGGACCTATATAAAAGATGCGTTGACTCACAGAACAACCCAGGAGGTAAGATTGATGCAGTCAGCAACCGGCATGCACGAAGAAAAATCCAAGAGGTGTCTGAACATGCAAACAAGGCGTTGGAGTTTTTGTCTACTTATGGGCTTGTTGCAGAGTCGCTGAAAGTCCCACCACTTCTGGCAAGACCTTTCTCAGATGATGCGGCCTCCAAGAACGAGGACACAGTGGATTTGCGAGTTCTATACTTTTTGATAGGTATGGAGTAAGTGATACCTTCTACCACGAACTTGCAATGCTTTTTAGCGAGTTACCATATCATGCAGTTAAAAAAAGCTCGTACGTACACCTCCACTAAATGCTGCAGATGAAATACATTTGAAGGTACACATCAACACACAAACACACGCACACACACACACACACACACACACACACACACACACACACACACACACACACACACACACACACACACACACACACACTCTTGTGACCAATTCTGGCTGGCTCAAAGTTGGATTCAACTCTTTTTGCGGATAAAGAGTGATGGTCACCAAAAGAAAGTTGTAACTCCTTACTTTCATGTCATGGTGTACCACGTTCCGATGCCATGCATACGACAGTTTGGAAACATTAAACAAATTCTCTTGCCAAGGTAAATTTGTTAAGTTTTTAACATAATCTATATCGGTAACTTCATGTATAGGTGTTGAGAAGCACAACAATGACTCCAAACGCAACTATTTTTCAAGTAATCGTTGGGATGCTCTTGCAGAAATTATGTTGGCTGAGCACAGGCTGGAGTTACTACAACAGTATGCCAGAGAGAAGAGGCACTACACCAAACATGCTGCAGCATATTGGCATGAAGGAGGAATGCAGAAAACCAGATCTCAGATGCGAGAAACTAACTTTGCAGCCATTGATGTATGACGGGGAAAATAAGTGTATAAAGTACAATCAATGCACAAGTGAAGTGATGGGGGGTAAACAAAATCAGGTTGTCAATAGGACTGAATGGTTGCTTTCCCAAGAATTAACAGTAGTACAATACCTGGAATCAGACAAAGGGATAATCTAGTTTGGGGATAAGTTGTATATAGAGGGGAGAGTTGCAGACAGGAGGCAGGCTTAACCTAATAACCTTAGACAAAGCTCCCTTTCAACATACTGTATGTTTCCAGATGCTCAATCTAAGCAGGGGAGGTATGCATTTACTTCCTAAATTAAAACACTCAACATCCAGAGTCAGGCAGCTGCAGCACTGTATACATGTTTACAGAAAGGCGAAATAACTGCTCTACATGAGTAATTTCAGAGGTTGGTATACTTATTGCAATGTCTTTAAGTATAGCCGTCTTTTTTAGTACAGTGTACACATCAACAGTGTTTTGGACTACTGATATCATATTTATAAGAAATGACGATATGATTCAGGCAATGATAAGAGATAATTGCATTTCCATGGAAACAAGTGCTTGTCATTGTCTTCTTAATAACGCCATCTGCATAATAAAGATATAGATCAAGAAGTGGCGTTTATCTAAAGAACTTGATGAAACTTAAGACTGAACTTTCTTGTACCTGTGTTTAGAATTGGTCATGTATGTTTTATAGTATTATATACTTCACAAGATGCACGTACACTCAAAGTATTAACTTTGGAGGACCATCTTCCTCTCTATTGATAAGTTTCTTGGACCATCTTATTGCACTTTTCATTTCCACTGGAAAATGGATGCGACAAGCGTCCCCAAGATGATCAAAAAAGTGTCCCAACCAAGTGTAAAAAAGATCGGATTGAATGAAGTCTTCCGAATTAAAGGATTTGTAACCCCCTTTTTGTCTCTCTTCTAAAACATGAAAACATGTACATGTATATACTGCAATGTTTTTTACAATTAGCTGCAATGTTTAGAATGAGCTCTGCATGCATGATGTTGCCGCAGGAGTTCATGATGCTTGCCTTCAAACATACACGGGCCTATGAACTTTAAATGGGTGTGATAGTATGTTCCAACAGATAATCATGTAGTGGGCACATGCATGTATCCACCTCATCCTGACTTAATTCAGCTGATCAATGTGAAAGCAGTTCAGGAATAGATTCTCTGGCCGCAGCTAGACCATGCTGTGAATAAGGTCTATAAGTTGTCTGCACTTATGACCTATATATTGTCTCTCTTGCTACTCTTGTACTATAGATGTTTTGAATGAGCTCTGCATGATGTTGCCTGCAGGAGTTCATAATGTTTGCCTTCAAATATCCACTGGCCTATGAATGTGATAAAATGGTGCATTCCAACAGATAATCATGTACATGTAGCGGGCTTTTCCACTATACTTTTGTGAATCTGATGCATAGCAACCAGTTATATCAGGCTTTTACATGTAGCTGTTCATATGTGACGCTTTCCTAAATTTGATTTTAGAAATCATAAATGTACATCTCCTTGTAATCACACATGTTACACAACTGCTATGGACTTCCTATTTTCAACGCATCATATACTACACATTTGCTGTATGGTAAAATGTATATTGTGGGATCTTGCTTTAACTTCATGTTTTTATCCCCGAATCCAACAATTATTAAGACCCACTATTGATTTTTGCTGATATGACCAAATTGCACCAGCACATTAAAAACGATACAGATGGGGAAATAATCGTGAGCTACATGTATACAACAGCCCATGTGCTGTTTGATGGCTTCGAACGCTTTGGCTTAAAACGTACTCGAACGAAACTGTAAAATACCACTACCATTCTCATTCCCGCCTGATATAGCGACACTTCGTGTTACTACTCAATCGGTTATCATGATTAGTTCCACTATTGTGTCGCGTGAGAAATGCACGAAATGACTTGGTATCAGGGAAACTAATAAAACGCTCAACTAAATTTGCGCATGGTATGTAGGGTATAGGTTTGATAGTGTTTCGGCAACAACAAAAAACATGTCAGGACCTGTTGTTATTATACACTAGTCTGGCATGCAGAATTTTTAATTTGCGCACTTGCGCTGCATCAATCCTCATAAGCGTGGGCGTACCGTAATTGTATCGTTTTTATCTTTGCAGAAACAGAGGTTGTATCGTACTATTCGAGAGCAGAAGTCTCGTGAGCAGACGACACATCAATATTTAAAAGATGACGCAAGGTATTGCATAATGACATACGTTTAGGAATATAATTAATTATGCTCGGTTGCAATTAATTTGTCTTGAATTTAGTTAATGGATGCTTAATGTTCTTTTCATGATACACGTATATTATAATCAGACCGAATTTTAGCAAATACTGAACGTGTTTGGAATTCAATTTGAAAAAAACAATTTTAGTTAATTGATTTGAATTAATAATTTCTTGTCTTGAAAAATGATAAATCATTTAAAAAGGTGACAAATTTATTGGTGAAATCAGAATTCTCAAATCTCTATCGCAACTTTACATATTCACTCATGTCCTCCATTTCTGGCCATGGCAACCATTCGAATTCCATGGGATCCGTTAATTTGGTACGATCGTCTTGCATGAGAAGTGTTCTCTTCTTTTTGAAATATACCCACATAAACTCACTGGCTGCATGGGTGAGGCAAAATAGTTGCAACCAAGAGGCTAGCTTATTTTAATGTCTATTGTCCTGAATGTCCCCCGCGGGGGACGAGTGTGCCTCGTGGGGGACGCAACTCCACGATCGACGGCGCTTTGTCACGGTGGAGCATTGCTGCATTCTAAACATGTTAATAAAGCACTTTAAACCCTGGGCGGAGTTAATCAGGGCTAGATTCTTTACAACTCTTTTTAAAACCTCTTCTTTTGAACATCTTGTATTTTGCACAAAACGTTTCTCTGCAATGAAAGCTTAGGTAAGTTTTGGTCTGAGTACGAGTCATGGAGTTGATAACAGATCGAGTTCCGTGTCTTCAGGCTGTTGCAGTACAGCTATACGATAAAACTATGGACTGCCGATCGACACCAGCAGTACGCGTGCCTATTCAAAAAATGCCACGTATTTTTGAATTGGAAAAGTCAGCTGTTTTCACGTTGCGCTATGCGCAATTAGAACAGATTAAAGTCAACGCTCTGTGTATGGTTAACAGTAAGACGCTACACCATGGTTTCTTGGGCCCAGAACTGAAACTGTATGTGAGAAGAATTGACCTGCACTGGAAGCCAATACACTCCCCATGAATCTGAATTACTGTCCACCATACCCTCGTCCCCCCGCAGGGACTTTCAGGACAATAGACATTAAGGCGGAGAATGAGCGGAACAAACAAGTTATCGAAATTCATTGTGGAATGGGAGAACGGAACACGGTTGCATGCAATAATTGTGCGAATCGAGCTGTAAATGAGCATTTTAACTTTGCACAGCTGTATCTCCGTACGGATAAAGTAAAAATTAACGAACAGAAGACATCAATAGCGACAGAACCCCTCTACCTATACACCGTATTTGATGCGATTTGAACACTACTACCTGAAGTTGTGGAAGTTTTGAACTCATGTGGTATCGGACATTGTAACGTCGGCACTATGCTTGTGCAAGACACCAAAGTAAATTTTCACACAGTGAAATAGAGTATGACGTGTTGAAAATAGGAAGCCGATAGTGTTAACCGTTCGGAAGATATAGCGATTCAAACGCGATACACTTTTATAACGTTTTATAGTATAAATATCCGTAAGACAATATTCGTCCCATTTATTAATACTGTAAGACATCAATAACGTGAGTGGTATGTATGTTCTTATACCGGTATTAAAAAAAAAACAAAAAAACTTTAAAATAACGTTGATCACTTAAAAATAATATAATACGTGAGATCATTTCTGCGAAAAGGGACCTAACGCATACATTGTACAATTTCCAGTAAGCGCAATGGAAATGTAACGCTTAAGTTGAAATGTAGGGTTAATTAATAATTCAGAGCCTCCGTACAGTTACAGCGACATAGTTTGAATTTTCAACAGAATTGCCCTCTACCCTTTTTTTTTGTGATAAGTTCATCATGTCTTCCGAGTGGTTCAGCAGTTAGGGAGATCCTCTTGGACAACTCTTGTTCTGCCTCTCCATACACTCAGTGTTTATTGTGTTAGCTATCTTTCACTCTAAGTGGAAGTTTGGAGGGCATCACTGGTGATTTGCATGCACGCCATTCGAGAAGGCGCTGTTGAGTTGGGTCTCTAGCTAAATCATGCAACTTGAAGTCAGAACTGATTTCTTCTGATCCAATTGTTATTTCCAAACACTTGCCTATCTGCCAGGGCTCATGCAACATATCCTTCAAAATTTAGTGTTTCTACATGGTCCCCCATTGGGGAAGATGCATCTACTGAAGATCATCGGTGTAGCTTTGAAGCATCACACATAATGCTCTGCTCTTCTTGAGGCACTCCTTTGTTATTCCTAAGTTGATGTATTTGTGATGTCATGTTTCCTTACTCCTGAAGTTCTCCACCAGTATGATGATCAGTTCAGGGAACCTTTGAGCTTCATTGTGAATGTTCACATTACAAGGGATGACAAAATCCAAGGGCCTGGGTATTAGGACAGCAGCCACCAAACGAAATTTCTACTTATTAAAAACAATTCTATCTTTAATATGGGGTAAAAATCTTCCCACTCCGACCGAGTCAAGTCCTGATTATCTGCTGCAAGCACCATGCACTGATCAGTGGGTGCTTACAGCACAGAATTAATAAATGGGACGAATATTGTCTTACGGATATTTATATTATCAAACGTTATAAAAGTGCATCGCGTTTGAATCGCTATATCTTCCGAACGGTTAACACTATCGGCTTCCTATTTTCAACACGTCATACTCTATTTCACTGTGTGAAAATATACTTTGGTGTCTTGCACAAGCATAGTGCCGACGTTACAATGTCCGATACCACATGGGTTCAAAACTTCCACAACTTCAAGTAGTAGCGTTTAAATCGGATATCAAATACGGTGTATAGGTAGAGGGGTTCTGTCGCTATTGATGTCTTCTTTTCGTTAATTTTTACTTTATCCGTACGGAGATACAGCTGTGCAAAGTTAAAATGCTCATTTACAGCTCGATTCGCACAATTATTGCATGCAACCGTGTTCCGTTCTCCCATTGCACAATAAATTTCGGTAACTTGTTTGCATTCTCCCGCCTTAAAGGCATGGGTCAAGTCCTCTTCATCTGCTGTAAATGCCCACTGAGTCAAGTCCTCATCGTCAGCTGTAAGCGTCCACTAAGTCAAACCTGTGCCCTCCAAGTTCCAACAACTCATGACTGAGCAATTCCATCTGATCCAGAATGGTATCACTTTCTGCTTCGCTTCCAGCAGAAGTGCCTTCAAGTCACGTAAAACGTATTCATCTGCAAAGCGAGTAGCACCATCTTAAGGGTACATTATACTGAGTAGTTATGCAAATTCAATTAGACTCAGATTGTTGTAAGTGGCTATGCCCTAATATATTCAATTCGAATCCTCTATTATCAAAATTATCCTTATTAATAGTTATGCATAAATAACGCAAAGGCAATGGCAGAGTAAAAAGCACAGAAAGAAGGTCTGACTAAAATGAATAGGACTATTTTTGGCACACTCAAAAGTATGCACTATTTTAGAACGCTATACACACTGAGTGTGCTAAATATAGGTATATTTCATTGTTTCATTTAAGTCAAACCTGTCCTTTTTTTACACCACCACCGATCTTCCTTTCAATAGTCAATACTATATGCCACCATATTTCTCGCAGGGAATGTTTTTTATTTGGTTTTGTACCATCGTGCATATTTAAATCATAGCTATTCATTAACTGGCAAATTTACTGCTCTAATCTGACAATATACAGCAATTAACCAGCCTCAACCAGCCTCGTCCACCACTTCGTCCCATTCTTCCTTCCCGCCTTCTCCACGGCAGGTATTTAGTGCGGGCATTGGCGTGTTGTTGGCGCGGGCCATGGCACTGGGTAGGCGGACCTATATATTCCCTGTCGGTTGAAGAATTGAAATAAGCTCCTACCTAATACAGAAACAAGTTAGAAACGTCCAGGCATGGTTTTTTGTTCGACAAAACCAGGACAAGACCATATGGTTTTTATTATATTTCCACCCTGGGCGCTTAGTCCCAGGATGGTTTTTACGCTATTTCCACGCTAGACACCCAATCCCAGAGTGGTTTTATGTTAAAAACCACCTTGAAAAACCATTCCTGGACGTTTCTAACTAAACGTTACATTCAATGGTGATTAGGTCGGCCCGTGCGACAGGGGGTTGATATAGCCTCGTCCCCAGGCCCTATTTTGATACTAAAGTTAGCGGGACATAAAATAGTCCCGCCAACTTTAATATCAAAATAGGGCAGGGGGACGAGGTTAGGGTTGATAAAGAATTGTAGTGTCATGTTGAGTCATTCTAAGCATTCTAGACGTGCACACTGTGCCCTGAAATTTTTCCTTTCATGTACATGATGAGTCTATATAGGTATACCTTGACGGATGTTCAGAATTTCAGCTGACATAACCGTGATCGAGAATACTGTTTGTGGTGTTTGCGCTATGTGAGCATGCGGTTTTTGCCACAACAGGTGGCTTTTTCCTTCAGAAAGGTTTTTCCACGGGGTTTTCCCAGAGATAATATACATTATCTCCGAGGGCTGGTGTGGGCTCACCAGCTCCAAAAATAGTTAGCTAGGTTATATTTACGCCCACTGCTCACGTGTGTGTGTTAGAGTGGACTACGTGTATTGTGTGAAACAGTAGCTCGCCAATAACTGAACTGGATTGGTGCGGAACAGTCGGGCACACTGTGGGTACACTTCCTGTATTGCCTTCAATGCCTCATCATCCTCACATTGTTTCTTCAAACGTTGCCCTTCTCTCTTGCTCAACCCCTTTGTTCTCCTGCGATATCGATTTTGGTCCTTCCTTGCTTGCATCCGTGTGTTTTCACTGTTGCTATTTAGAAGCACAGTGACTCCCGTGAAATTGATGCCTTGCGTATCCATTGGGGTAATCAAAGATTTGGCAGGACATGTAACCTGTCTCACGACGGTCTAAACCCAGCTCACGTTCCCTGTTAGCGGGTGAACAATCCGATACGTGGTGAATTCTGCTTCACAAGAACAAGTCTTGACAAGACTTGGCAAAAAAATTTCTTAGGGCTGTCATCAATCTTCTTGCAGCTGGAAGAGTTCCACCTGACACATCTACTTTCCTTGCTGGCAAGAGTTTGATTGCCCTTAACCAGTCAAAAGCCTGGCAGCCCCATGGATGTTTGTGCTTGTGCTTTTCATTTATGTTCCAGCATTTTATGTGTTTAATATGTGTCGACATGGCGTGCGTCATAAGGGCTGGGAGGAGTTCCAATAATCATGTGGGGCATGTGGAGGCTGCTGGGTGCTGCTGATCTAGAGGTGGGCAGAGGTGGACCAGAGGTGGCATCAGCACAGGAGGGGTCGCAGGATACATGCACTTCCTCCGTCTTTCGACTCCACTTTTCCGTCACAAAATCCGCACAAAAAAAGTACAATTATGCTTCTGCGGTTTGACCTCCCCGTAGCATGGGGTCGACTTTTCTCAGTTTCCGGTCACAGAAAATATATTGATTTTATCTTCTTTTTTTTTTTAAACAAGTGTAACTGGAGAATACTTCATTTACGTCGGCTCTTGCTGCTTTGGACACTAGCTCACTGGTACTTTTTACATTTTTGGACGAAGGCTAATCAGACTTTTTCGTAAGTTTTGTGCGAACAGTTTAAGCTCACGACGGACGTGACTGCTCCTACGTGTGTTGTGCGTGTGTGTGTGTGTGTGTGTGTGTGTGTGTGTGTGTGTGTGTGTGTGTGTGTGTGTGTGTGTGTGTGTGTGTGTGTGATTGCAGACGGGCCGTTCACTTATTGGAAGTTGCACTAAACAAAGGTGAGACAATGATCACATGCATAGTCGTCGTCTGCCCGTTGTGCATGTAAGAAAGAAATATTTTAATACCGTACATGTACGATTTGGCAGTTTAGATTCAGTCTAGGGCATGTGTAGATGATGTAAACTTTGGGAATCGGCTGTTTAACACAAATTTTATGTACAATGCATTGAGAAATATTATTCATTCATTGATTCAATTTGGTAAACGACGTGTCGCTAATTTTCTAGACAACTAATCAAGTTAAACGTATTGTTTATTTGTTTCTGTGTACATGTGTGTATCTATTTATTTATTTATGTTGTGTCAAACCTCAAAAGAAATTATAGGAATGTATTATGGCTAGCTCTAAAATCAGAATGTGTGGTTTTATTTAATTATTTATTGGGAAATAGTTTCAGTTAAGGTTTTGAAACTACATGTACAATGAACATGACCACTAATGCAATTATGTGGTTTTAGGTTTTCATTCCCCCCCCCCCCCCCCCCCCCCCCCCCCCCCCCAAGAAACGGGGAGTCCCTTGCAACTACCATATTGTATAGAATAAACCCCACAGCTTTTATTCAAAGCATAATTGGATTCACGTTAAAATCCGCATTGTCTTAATACTATGACTATACTGTATCACTGTGGTTTGTCCAAATCTAATATTAATTGCGACATGTTTTTTGGGGGGGAACCTTTTCTCTACACAACAAGGATTTTTACCTATTTCTAAATCAATCCTCTCGGTACACGCACAGCAAAAAAAAATGCGTCAAATTAATTCTTGATTTCTTCCAATTGATTTATCACAATCTGGTACATTTTGTACCAAAATGTAAGTGATAAATCTATTTGAAATCAAGAATTGATTCGACGAGATTTTTTTGCTGTGAGCGCTTTGAAATACGTAGTTGCGACGTGGCAAACCGACGCACTCCACCATCGTCGTGCTGCAAACGTAACTACTTATTACAAATCTCTTCACAGCTTTCAATAGTAAAACTAGTTTACAGCTTATTCACGTCTGTTTAATATTTGTATTGTTAACATGGGATGGCCGTTTTGCATTGATGTCGGGCGGCATTTTGGTAGGCGTGCTATGTTACAATTATTGGACTTCTCTTCGAATTCCGGCACTGAACAAATTATGTGACAATAGATCTTGTATGGTTGGGACCAAGATCGATGTACGAGTATTGCAAAGTTTTGGACGGCTTTAAGTTAGTAACTTCCTTCTTACCTATTTGGGCGTTGCTAATATCATTGCTCAAACACTTTTGGCCACAATAAGACATAGCCAAATGTTGTGCATTATGATCATGGCCAAGACATGTTCCAGCTAGTACAGTCGTATGCATTTTTATCGCAATGCCGCCATTGAAAGAGGGTGCCCTGCCTAGCACCAGTGTGGAGCAAGCTCTTTATCCTGTATCGAGCCGTAAGTAATGTACAGTCTGCCCTCGTGAAGAGCGCACCCGTTATAAGCGCAGGGGCGTATTCTTAATCATATTCATGTATCGCGGGTACGACATGATATCAATGTGGTAAAGCGGGCAAATAGTGGATAAAATCCAGACTCCTACACAAGAGATGCTAAAAATCTAAATATGTGTGTTGTATTCACTGTATACCACAAGTAATTATATTCATTCGCTGATAATTAACCACCCTCGGCAATCTAGGGCCCAATTATGATAAGAGCGTAGGGAACAAACGTGGCGCTCTTAAAGTGTATATTGTCTAATCCCGCTAACTATTTTGTACGGTCTGCATCTGTGGAAGTCTATATAGCAAACAATGAACATTATATCCTTCTCAAAGTATGCATTGCATGGCAATGAATTAACATGCACTGTATTGATGCAAAATGCTAGTGTTCTGTTGTCAGTTTTAGTCAAATTTAATCTCATCTGAATTTTTATCCTCATGCTCACTCTTTTAATCATCCTCTCTCAGTCTCTCCTCACCTCCACCTGATTGTTCACCCTTAACATACTCTCTATTAGCTGTGTCGCTACGGTTATCATCCTGTTAACAGTCGTTTAAGCAGATCAGATGATCTGACAATGCTATAAACTCTGGGGTGTCTACATGTAGACAATTTGTGCACGTGTTATGTAAACTTCCACTGGTGCAGATTTTAAGTACAAGACAATGTTAACAGCGTGATTCAGAGAAAGAAGTGACCAGCTTAGTTGACAACATACAACAGGAGCATATGCATGTATTATCAAAGTGCATGTTCATTTTTCTAACTGAACTTTGGCCGTAGCAGTGAATAAAAGGGGCTAGGGGGGGAGGGTTGTTAAAATAAATATTGATAGAACTCATGGGGAGGGACACCATGAAGGTGAGTGTAGGAAGGGGCTGTGCCCCCTCCCACCCATATTGGGGGGGGGGGGGGGGGGGGGGGGGGGGGGGGGGGGGGAATTTGCAAGTATAGCATTATTAATGTTAGAACCATAAGGAATTTCATTCTTTTTAAAAATCTCTGGACTTCATTGCATTGCATTTCTTACACTTGAGTGAAAATATTATATTGAATTAACAGCTTTACTACTGAAATAACCTAACAACTACATGCATGCATCTATCGATCAGGAAGGAATGATGGCCATGGTATATCCTATAATAGTGATATTGACCTCAATGAAGTCGTATTTGCACAAAATAATGGAATATCTATTGTGCTGGCACTTTGTTCAAAATTGCATGAGGTCACTGGTAGGTGCTAGGTGTCTGAAATAAAGTCCTGAGGTTGAGGAAGTACTCTAGATCTCATTCTTTGAGATTGCAGTTGTTGCTGTTGCTGTCCTTTGATCAATAGCATCTTCTTATATCCTAGCTTCCAATCTGTGATCTTGTGTGTAATTAGCTCAGGAAATGGTACATCATCGCTGTACATTTCAAGTGCACCTTCGATGTCCACAATCCTGGTACAGATTATGGCAGGCACATATCCGTCACAGCCATTACAGAAAATTGGCTATTCAGCTAAGAGCAGATGTGATCCACATAGGAAATAGTTACATTCCTGTTGTAGTAGTGAAATGGAGACTCAGCTTTTGCATTACTACAAGGCTAGCTGCTGTTGCTTTGCTATGTGCAGCATGGAAGGATTTGTTTCTACCCTGATTGACAACTCTCACTGCCCTCCTTCCATGTCTTGTTCTTTCTGGCATATGTCCTTGATGGATTTAATCATTTCATGTGCCTCAACCATAGAGCTTTGTAACTGAATAGTTCAAACCACAAAGATGGGAAAGGCACTGGTAAGCCAGCAAATAAACTCAAAATGGGTGATATATCTGCTGTGCTTCAGTAATTCCTGCATTGCAATCACTAAAGAGTCTTCCATGTCCTCAATATGCTTGCCATGGCCAATCATTTCCAGTGCCTCAACAATGAATGTGCAGGCCTAATGGAAATGTTGATATACTTTGTGACGCTCAGCCCAGCGAGTCTTACATAGCTGTAAAGTGCCTTGTGTTTGCCAGATGGCGTTTCAACGTATTGACAATGAGTTCTTTTGGGGCTATTCTGAAAGAATAGGGTGCAGTGCTTAAGCTGGTCAAACAAGTTACACACTTCTGGTAGTGTGCAAGAATTGAAGATTAAGGCAATGCCCAATGCAGTGAATGTAGGTGGCCAGAGGTCATTTCACTTTGTACTCCAACAACTCCAGAGGACATGTCACTCGTCCTGTCATAACCTTGGCCACACATATTCTCCACTGGGATGTCAAGTTCCTCCAATTCAAGTGTTCACCAGTAATTGTAGTACGTTTAACAAACACCACAAATTCTTCCCTGATGTTGCCATCTAGGTCCACAAATCTTACACAAATAGCAGGCTGCTCTGCATTGTGTGATGTGCCTTCATCTGCAAATATGCTGCAGAAATGTGCCTCTTTGATCTTCTTGTGTTGCTAAGAATGATGTGCTCTCCAATTACATCTAACAATTTATCTTGTGTCTGTTGGGATGAGTATGTGGCACCCTTCAAATATGTTTTTGCATCACCTGATTAAGCAGTTGGGATTAACCAAGTGACCTTTCTTAATGTTGATGCCATTGCCATAGTCTGCAGCCTCTTGTGTATTGCTTGCAGTGCCCCCACAATAAGACTTACAAAACATGGGATACCTTAATTACTCTTGATTCATTACTGTTGTTGGTTTTACATTAATTTTAAAAATCCTGTCACTTATAAGGTATTTCTGATATCACGACAGGCCCTGGCTTCTGGGCATGGAACATGTGCTCTTTGCTCGAAATTTCAGCATAAAATTTCCCCAAAGTTAAACTGATCCATTTTCGTAGAATGTCAGGTCAAATATGTAGCACTCAATGCCTAGATGTACCATATGTATTTCTAAATCTGTAGGCCTTGATGGTTAAACTGGTCTAATTTTCAAGGTGATTCTGTTTTCATCATCTATGTGTTTACACACTATCTAAACCTCACATTTCATGCCTGTCATTAAAATTTTAGCACCAACCAAAAAGAAAGAAGAAATTGAATTGACTAGTAGGTAATAGTGTAGATAATGCAATAAACAAATGCACTAATGCAAGCAAACTCAACTCCAAAATGATCAGTTTTCATGAGCCTTTTGTGACCTCATGCTCGGCATTGGCTTTGAATACACTGGCATGGCTGAATATTTGAGGGTCAGGTATTTCAAAACTGACAACTCATGAGGCAGATTCAAATAAAATCAAAAGCGCTTGTTGCGATTCGCTCCAAATCTGAAGCCACATCAACAGTTGCAACTGGGGCACCTTATCATTATTGGCGTCTACATTTCTTCTACATCACCCAGCCCATCTCTCAATCCTCTGCATATCCAGCGTATCCAGTTTCAAACTGGATAGAAGTTCTTACATTTTCCTATGAGATGGCTTGCAAATAATCACAGTGCTCTTTGACAAGAGATGTACATGTAATAGACAACGTGCATGACACCAGTGTCCCACAATTGTATTTATCCCTCTATTGCTTGAAGAGAACAGGACATGGAGCTGAAAACCAAATTCGAGACATGATGCACAGCAGAACGTTGCTTGCCTGGTCTTGGAATGCTTGTACATTTGGTCAATCCTGCAAGTACTTTATTATTTAGGCCATCTTTATTGAAGCAATTGTGAAAGACCTAGGTCATATTTGAGTGGAATGTGTAGTCTACTGTGTCCTTGATGTGCTAGAGAAACAGAGAAATAAAACAAAATTTATAGCATCAGCCATCACCAAGTATGTTTTGCGCTGTATGTATGGTATTTGTTTGCAGTCAGTCTTTACAACATTTTGGAGCCTTACATATAAACAAAGGGCCAGAATAACACATTTGTCTTGGATATGCTATTAATCTGCACAGTTCATGTGTTAGATACCAAGCACTCGTGACTGGCTACAAAATGGAGGGTGGAGAATTTGTTCTTAATTATGATGCTATTTCAACAGATTGACACCGTATCAATATGGCTTCAATAACAGCTGAAGTAAGTAAAACAATTTCAATTCTGCTTTGTAATTTTATTGCTTCTGAATGTGTATATTGCATCTGTATTATAGCATCTCTATTAGCATTGAATTATCAGTAGCATATGAACCTAGTAGTTTGTTTGGGAAGGAGGTCGACACATCAGAGCTCCACAACAGTACACTACTGGTATAAAGCTATGTAACTCATTCAGAAATCATATTGATGTTTCATGGGCAACATGGATGATTACAGATGGATGATATTTGAATCAATTTGTTCGAGGGCA